>OY728137.1:541120791-541367288 GCA_963277665.1 Viscum album
TCCTAAAAAACCTAAAAAACACAAAAAACCCTAAAACACACAAAAGACCCTAAAACCCTGAAAAACCTTAAAAACCCTAAAAAACCATTGATAAACTCTAAGGACCCTCAGAATCCCTAAAAACCCGAAAGACAATAAAAATCCCAAAACCCCCCTAAGAATCCATGAAAATTTAAAAAACCCTAAAACCCCATTTAAAACCATAAAAACCCTTAAAAACCATCAAAACCCTAAAAACTACTTGAAACATTAAAAACACTTAAAACCCATAAAACATTAGAAAACTATAAAAAAACCTTTAAAACACTAAAAAACTCAGAAACTACACCAAAAAATCCAAAAGACCCTAAAACCCCTAAAACCCCTGAAAACCCTAAGAACCCTAAAAATCCCTAAAACCCCTAAAACCCCTAAAAATCATAAAAATCATAATAAACACCTAAAAATCCCTAAAAACATAAAAAACCCTAAAAATTATGAAATCCCCTGAAAATGATAAAACCCCAAAAAACATTAAAAAACCCAAAAAACCACAAAAAAACTCTAAAAAGCCATTAAAACCCCTAAAAGTATTATGAAACACTAAAAAACCTCAAACCCCTAAAAAAATAAAAAAACTAAAAACCCAAAATGGCCCTAAAACCCTTAAAAACCATAAAAACCCAAAAAATACCTGAAAGCTCCTAAACCCCCTCAAATTCCACAAAAACCAAATAACCCAAAAAAACAATAAAAACCCCTTAAATCCATGAAAATGTAAAAACCCATAAAAACCCTAAACCCCCCTGAAACCCATAAACACCCCAAAATACCTTAAAATCCCTAAAAACCATAAGAACCCTATAAAACCACTAAAAACTCTAAAACCCTCAAAACCCCAAAATCGTTTATAAACTCTAAAAAACCATAAAACCCCTAAAAGCTAACAAAAAAACACAAAACCCCCCAAAAGATCCTAAAAAACCTAAAACCCATGAAAACCCCTTTTAAACCCTCAAAATCCCTAAAACCCAAGAAAACCCTAAAAACCATAAAAATCCTAAAAAACCCCTAAAAATCCATGAAAACATAAAAAACATAAAGAAGCCTAAAAAACTCCTGAAAACCATAAAAATAAATAAAAACTTTTAAAAACCTAAAACCCCATAAAAACCCTAAAAACAACAAAAAACTCTAAAACCCTTAAAACCGCTAAAAATGTTTAAAAAACTCTATAAACCCATAAATCGCTAAAAACTCAAAAAACCCTTAAAACCAAAAAGTCCTCAAAACCCTAAAAAACCCTGAAAAACCCTGAAAAACAATAAAAACGCTCAAAATCCCCACAACACTAGAAACCCTAAATTCATAAAAATCCTAAAAATGATAGAAATCTATGAAAACGTAAAAACCCCTAAAAATCCTGAAAAACTCCAGGATACATGAAAACCCCTAAAAACATAAAAAACCCTAAAACCACATAGAACCGTTAAAACAACTAATTACTATGAAAACCCTTTAAACCCCTAAAAATGTTAAAAACAATAAAACACCTAAAAAGTCCAAAAAAACTAAAAAAACCTTAAAACCACAAAAGGCCATAAAAACCCCAAAACCCCCTTAAAATTCTAAAAAACCCTGAAGACCCCTAAAAACCCTACAAACGATAAAAATCCTAAAAACCCAAAAACATCCATGAAAACATAAAAAACTGTAAATAAGATAAAAACCCCTAAAAATATAAAAAACCCTTAAAAAGAAAAAAAACCTTAAAACCCTAAAAAATCGCTAAAAACTCTAAAAACTTTTAAAATCCCTAAAAACATTAAAAACCATAAAACCCATATTAAAAAAAATCTAAACAGAAAATGCCCTAAAAACCTCCTAAAAATATCCTAAAAACCCTCAAGATCCCTAAAAACCACAAAAATAAAAAAAAACCCCTAAAAATCCATGAAAATGTAAGACCCTAAAAACCCAGAAAAACCTATGAAAATCGTAAAAACCCTAAAACCTATAAAAACACTAAAAACCCGTAAAACCATAAAAACCCACTAAAAACTCTAAAAACCCTTTCAACCCCTAAAAATGTTAAAGACCTAAAAATCATAAATACCCAAAAAAACCAACCCCCCTCCCCCCAAAAAAACCGAAAAACACCCTAAAATCGTTGAAATACCCTAAAACTTTTTGAAAAACCATAAAAAATTTCAAAATCCATAAAAACTATAAACCCTAAAATCCACTTAAACCCTAAAACCACTAAAACCCTTAAAAAACCTATAAACACATAAAACCCTAAAAACCCACTAAAAAATTTAAAAACCCTTTAAACCCCTAAAAGTGTTAAAAAATTCTAAAAAACAAAAAAAACCTAAAAATTCAAAAAAAACCCAAAACCTGCCAAACACATTAAAATATGAAAAAGACCATAAAACCCTAAAACCCCCTAAAAACCCTTAAAATCCATGAAAAGTGTAAAACCTCTCAAAATCCCTAAAAACCATAAAAACCATAAAAATCCTAAGAAACCACAAATAAATCCCTGAAAACGTAAAAAACCCTAAAAACCCAGAAAAGCCCCAAAAAACCATAAAACCCCGAAAAACCATAAAAACCCTAAAAACCCAAAAAAGAACCTAAAAGGAAAAAAGTCCTTAAAACTAGGAAAAACCCTAAAAACCCCTAAAAACCCTCAAAATCTCTAAAAACCCTAAAAATATATAAAAAACCTAAAAACCCTAAAAATCAATGAAAACGTAAAAACCCCTAAAAACCCCAAAAACCCCTAAAAACCAAAAAACCCCTAAAAACATTAAAAACACTAAAAACCCTAAAACCACTCAAAAACTCTAAAACCCATTTAAACCCCTAAAATGGTTAAAAAACTATAAAAAACTTTTAAAACCCTAAAAAACTCAAAAAACCCCTAAAACCCCCAAAAGGCCCTAAAAACCGAGAATAAACCCTAAAAATCCTAAAAATTCATGAAAACACCTAAAAACCCTCAAACTCACAAAAAACCCAAAAAATCCTAAAAACAATAAAAATCCAAAAAACCCTAAAAATCCATGAAAACATAAAAATCCCTAAAAACCTTGAAAAACACCCGAAATCCAAAAAAAAATCCCTAAAAACCCTTAAAAACCCTAGAAACCGACAAAAACCCTAAAACCTAATAAATACATGAAAACCATCAAAACCCCTAAAAGTATTAAAAATCTCTAAAAACTCTTTAAAACCATAAAACAGTAAAAGACAGCCCTAAAACCCCAAAAGATGCCAAAACCCCTGAAAATCCCAAAAATCCAAAGAAACACTTAAAAACCCTAAAACTACTCAAAATCCCTAAAAGCCTTAAAAAACTCAAAACCATAAAAATCCTAAAAAATACCTAAAAATCCATGAAAACTTGAAAAACCCCAAAAACCCAAAAATCCCTAAAAACAATTAAGCCCCTAAAAACCTTTAAAATGCCTAAAAATCCATAAAAACTCTAAAAACCACCAAAACTCAAAACCCTAAAAAGCTAAAAACCCTTAAAAACTCTGAAAATCCCTAAAAACATTAAAATCCCTAAAACCCCCTAAAAATTCTTATTAACCCTCAGAGTCCCAAAAAACCATAAAAACTCAGAAATCTATGAAAATTAAAAATCCCTAAAAATACATGAAAATGTAAAAAAACCCTCAAAACTTTGAAAAAACCATGAAATCCATTAAAACGCCTAAAAACAGTAAAAATGTAAAAACCCATAAAAACCCTAAAACCACTAAAAACTCTAAAAATCCTTTAAACCCCTAAAACGTTAAAAAAACTCTAAAAACCATAAAAACACTAAAAAACTCAAAAAACCCCAAGAAAACCCAAAAATACCCCCAAAAAACATTAAAACCCCCTAAAAACCCAAAATCCATAAAACACCTAAAAACCTAAAAAACCTAAAAAACCCCTAAAAACCCATGAATACATAAAAACCCCTAAAAACCCTGAAAAACCTATGAAAACCATAAAACCCCTATAAACAAAAAACCCTAAAACCCCATAAAAGCCTAAAAACCACTAAAAACTCAACAAACACTTAAAACCCAAAAAATGTATAAAAACACTACAAAAACTTTAAAACCCTAAAAAACTCAAAAAACCCTAAAATCCCAAAAAGACACTAAAAAACTCAAAAAAACCCATGAAAACCCAAAAATACCCCAAAAACATTAAAACCCCCTAAAAACCCGAAATCCCTAAAACACCTAAAAACCTAAAAAACCTAAAAAACCCCTAAAAACCGATGAATACATAAAAACCCATAAAAACCCTAAAAACCTATGAAAACCATAAATCCCCTATAAATAAAAAACCCTAAAACCCCATAAAATCCTAAAAACCACTAAAAACTCAACAAACCCTTAAAACGCAAAAAATGTAGAAAAACACTAAAAAAACTTTAAAACCCTAAAAAACTCAAACCCCCAAAACCCCCAAAAGACCCTAAAAACCCTAAATACACAAAAATACCTAAAATCCAAAAAACCCTAAAAACCATACAAATCCTAAAACCCCCCTAAAAATCTATGAAAACGTAAAATACCCTAAAAACCCTGAAAAACATAAAATCCCTAAAAAACATAAAAACCCCTAAAACCCTTAAAAACCGTGAAAAAATCTAAAAAAACTTAAAACCACTAAAAGCATTAAAAATCTCAAAAAAGATTAAAACACGAAAAAACTCAAAAAAAACCCTAAAACCCCAAAAAGATCTAGAAAACCCTAAAAACATCAGAAAAACCCTATAAACCCAAAAATCCATGAAAACATTGAAACCTTAAAAACCCCTAAAACCCCTAGAAAACCCTAAAAATCGCTAAAATCCTAAAAACTAATAAAATATCTAAAAACCCTGAAAAACCCCAAAAAACCACAAACACCCCTAAAAACCCATAAAAACCCATAAGACCACACAAAACCCACAAAAAACCATTAAAACTCTAAAACCCCTTAAAACACATAAAAACATTAAAAACTCTAAAAACCATAGGAACCCTAAAACCTAAAAATAACCTAACCCCCCCAAACCCTAAAACCACTAAAAGACCCTAAAATCCCTCGAAAACCCTAACAACCCTAAAAAACCTAAAAACCCATAAAAATCCTAAAAAACCCCAAAAATTCCATGAAAACATAAAAAACCCTAAAAATCATCAAAACCCCCTAAAAACATTAAATAACCCTAAATACCCATAAAATCCCTAAAACCCCACTAAAACTATAAAAACCCTCAACAAACCCAAAATGTTAAACAAATCTAAAAAACACCTTAAAACCACTTAAAACAAAAAATAAAACCCTAAAACCCCAAAAAGACCCTAAAAACCCAGAAAACCCCTAAAACCCCTAAAACCCTTGAAAACCATAAAACCCCTCAAAATCCCTAAAATCGTTAAAAACCCTAAAAACCATTAAAATCCTAAAAAACCCCTAAAAAATCCTAAAAATGTAAAAACCCTTAAAAACCCTGAAAACCCCCCTAAATACCCAAAAACCCCTAAATACCCAAAAAAGACCCTAAATACCCATAAAAACACTAAAAAAACTAAAAACACTAAAAAATCTAAAAACCCTAAAACCCAAAAGACCCTATAACACCTAAAAACACTAAAAACTCAAAAAACCCTCAAAATTCCTAAAAACATAAACACCTTAAAAAACCTAAAAAAACAAGAAAACCCCCGAAAACCATTAAAACCATAAAATCCCTAAAACCCCAAAAAACACACTAAAATTTTTATAAACCCATAAAACACCTTAAAAAGTTTAAAGCTCTAAAAAACCTTAAAAACCCTAAAAACTAAAAAACTAAAAAACCCAAAAGACATTAAAAAACAGAATACCCCAAACCCAAAAAAACCATTAAAATCACTAAAAACACATAAAACCGCTAAAAACTAAAAATCCTAAAACCCCCAAAAATCCATGAAAACATAAAAAATGCTAATAACCCTAAAAAAACCCCTAATAGCCTCAAAACCCCCTCAAAACCATAAAAACTCATAATATCCTTAAAAACCCACAAAAAACTCTAAAAACCCTTAAAACCCCTAAAAACATTAAAAAAAATCTAAAAACCCTTAGAAAACAAAAAAAACTCAAAAAAACCTAAAAATTTAGAAAGATCTAAAATCTATGAAAACTCTAAAAAACCAAAAAAAAAACCCTGAAAATACCATTAACCACTCAAAATCCAAAAAAATCATAAAAACCATAAATACCCTAAAAACCCCTTTAAATCCCTAAAAATGTAAAAAATCCCAAAAACCCCTTAAACTAATAAAACCCAAAAGAACTTAAAAACCCTAAAAGACCATAAAAACCTAAAAAACTTGCTAAAAACTAAAAATACCCTTAAAACCCTAAAAACATTAAAAAAATCTAAATAACCATAAAACACTAAAAACTCTAAAACCCAAAAAACTCTTAAAAACCCTAAAAACCAAAAAACACATAGAAAAACCCCAGAAACCGTCAAAATCCTTAAAAAACCTAATAATAATAAAAAACCTAAAAAACTTTTAAAATTCCACGAAAACATAAAAAACCCCAAAAAAACCCCAGAAACCTCAAAAAACCATAAAATCCCTAAAAACATTAAATACCCTTTCAAACCCATAAAAACCCTTTAACAAGTAAAAAATATAGAACCCCTTAAGACCCCTAAAAATGTTAAACCACTAAAAACGATTTTGAACCCTAAAAATTCTATAAAACACTAAAAAATCCAAAAAAGACCCTAAAACCCTTAAAACCCTAAAAACACTAAAAACCCTAAAAATCCCTAAAACCTAAAAACCATAAAAAACATAAAAAATCCATAAAATCCATGAAAATGAAAAAATCCCAAAAGACCCTAAAAACCCCAAAAAACTATAAAAAACCCTAAAACCTTAAAAACCCTAAAAGCCCGTAAAACTCCGTAAAACTTTCTCAAAACTCTAAAAATGATTAAACCCCCTAAAAAACATAAAAAATATAAAATACCTTTAAAACTCTATGAAACCTTAAATATCATAAAAATCTCAAAAAAAATCTAAAAAATCCAAAAGAACCTAAAACACTTAAAACCCTAAAAAACATTGAAATCCCTTAAAATCCTCGAAATCCCAAAAAACCCAAAAAACCATAAAAATCTTAAACCCCCCTAAAAATTTATAAAAATATAAATAACCCTAAAACCCTAAATATCAACTGAAACCCATAAACCCCAAAACCTTAAAAACACTATAATACCATAAAAACCAAAAAGCCAATAAAAACTCTAAAAACCCTTAAAACTCATAAGAGCATTAAAAACTCTAAAAAACTAAAAAAACCCCTAAAAACTCCAAAAGATTGTAAAAACCTCTAAAAACCTTAAAAACCTTGAAAATCCCAAAAAAAAACCATCAAAATCCCCAAAAACCATAAAACTATAAAAATCCTAAAAGAACACCTAAAAATCCATGAAAATGTAAAAAACCTAAAACACCCCCGAAAAAATCATAAAACCATAAAACCCCTAGAAACCTTTAAAACCCATAAAAACCCATAGAAACCTTAAAACCCACTAAAATCTCTAAATCCCCATAAAACCCATAAAAATGTAATAAAACTCTAAAAACCTTAAAACACCTAAAAAATCAAAAAAAACCCTAAACCCAAATTGACCATAAAACCTCTAAAAAACCCTGAAAAACCCCTGGAAAACCTATAAAATCTCTCAAAATCCTCAAAATCCCAAAAATAGTTAAAATACAACCCCCCCCCAAAAAAATACATAAAAATGTAAAAATCCCTGAAAACCTAGGAAACCCCTAATAACTAAAAAAGCCCATTAAAACCTTAAAAAACCTTAACACTCTAAAAATCACTAAAAACCCTTAAAATCCCTTAAATTATTAAAAAATTCTAAAAACCATTAAAACCCCTAAAAACTCAAAAAAAACCAAATAACCCAAAAAACCCATAAAAATCATAAAAAACATTAAAAACACCAAAAAATCCATGATAATGTAAAAAACTCAAAAACCCTAAAAAACCTCTAAAAACCGTCAAAACCCCTAAAACCTTAAAACCCCTAAAAGCCCACTAACAAATCTAAAAACCCTTAAACCACCTTAAAATGTTTAAAAACCGTAAAAAACCTAAAAACCAAAAAGTCCCTAAAAACCCTGAAAAAACCTAAAAACCTAAAAACTCCTGAAAAACCCTAAAACCCCTCAAATTCCCTAAAAATTCTAAAAAACCCAAAATATCATAAAAATCTTAAAATACTCCTAAAAATCCATGAAAACATAAAAAACTTTAAAAACCCTAAATTGCCCCCAAAAACCAAAAAACCCCTAAAAATAATTTAAAACCCTAAAAAACTAAATATCTAATAACCCTTAAAACCATTAAAATCATTTAAAATCTTTAAAAACCATTAAAACACTAAAAAAGTAAAAAAATACTAAAAACCCCAAAAAACCTATGAAAAACCCTAAAAACACTCAAAATTACTAAAAATAGTAGCACCCCTATTTTTAAGTAAGTAAACCTTTATTTATGTATTTTAAGTATGTATAGTATATAGATTAAGCTTGGGAAGGTTTGGGGACCTTTTGGAATGTTTTGGGGGATTTTCATAGGTGCATTTTTTAGGTAGACTGTGCAACTCCTATAGGATACCATGCATAGTGAGACATAGGTAAAGGGGAAGGCACATAGGTTATGTACGGTTTTTCCAAACAGTGAAGAATCCTATGAGAAATCATGCTTTTTTGGATGCTGAGATTTGGCATGATTGGCCCACATTTTGGAAATCATGCAAGCTAACTGTGCGAGGTTCGTCCTTGAGGAAGTGGCTAACACACGACTAGTGCATGGTTTGCCTAATCGTGCAACTAAACCATGCATGGTTAAAAAACTAGATCCTAAAAAGTATGTCTAGTTCATTCTTTCGTTTTAATGCCTCTTTTTTTCCCAAAGAGGCCCTAACTTAGGATTTTTCCATCGCAAAGGTTGGAGAACCTCGTCCCATCGTTTTGGAGGCAATCTAAAGGATTATCTTGGTGATTTGAAGTCAGATTGTTGTTGTAAGTGATCTTTATTGGTTTTTATTGGTAGTTTTGTTAGATATAATTCTCCATCTCTCTCAAATTTTTAGATCTACACCTGTTCTGGGTCGATCAAGGTTTTTGGATGCCAAATATGTTTAGATTTGGTCTTGTAGTTTATAGGGTAAATGATCTAAGGAAGGTTCATGAATATTTAACCAAGTTTTGTGGGATTTTAAGTATAGTTCTTTGTTTTCATCATAAAACCCAAGGTAGGTGGCTTTACTCTTGACTCCTTTTGATAGAACTGATTGTCTTAGTTTCAAATTTATTTAATTGATTGAAATTTATTATGAAATTTATGTAAAAACATGGTAAAAACATTATTTAGTGATGGTTTGTGGATTTGAGTGAAATCATGGAATTATTGTGAAATTTCCATTAATAAATTATTTTAAAATAGTTGCTTGATTTAGTTTATAGAAAAAGGTTTTAAATAAAAAGTTTGTTTTATTGAAATGGTTTTGGCATGATTATATGGGCATGGTTGTTGGACATATTTGGTGCGTGTGTTCATATTGAATTATGAGGCATGGTTGAAATATGACATTGTGCTTGGGGCCAAAGTTGTAATGGAACATGGGATTTAATTTCCTTGTGATGACTTGGTAGATCGATGGGAAACCACACATGAGTATCAAACTATCATAACAAAGAAATCATATGTAGATGTGAGGATGTGTGGATTGGAATGTGTTATTCCAAAGTGGAATTAATGAAATGGGTTTGGAACATTGTTTGGTTGCTTTCCTTAGAAATTGGTGTTGTTTGAGAAAAGTGTTTTATATTGGAACTTGTTTATATTTTGATATAAACTTCTTAGAAATTTTTTTTATGTAAATTGTTTTATATGTTTGGGCTAACATGGTCTTCCGCTGTTTACTTTGATATTATTGTCTTCTGCTATGGTACTTGGTTTTAGTTTTATTTTGATAAATGAAATGTATAGATGTCTTTCATTACTATCATGCATCATTTGGTGGTTTATTTGGTTATGGCTTGTCTGGTTAGTTTTTTTATTATTAAAGAGAAACCCATCTCCCTCATGTATTAAATCCCTTCAGCATTTATTACCAAGATTTGATATCATGGGGATGGCGCCTAAGGCCAAGTAATTTTCCTCCTCCTTCTCAAGCCAATGAGAATAAGAGTGATGTTACAAAAACCCTAAAAACCCTGCAAACAATAAAAATTCTAAAAAACACTAAAAATCCATGAAAATGTAAAAAACCCTAAAAATCATGAAAAACCCCTTAAAACCATAAATTCACCTAAAACCCATAAAAATATAAAAAATCATAAAACACCTAAAAAATACTAAAAAATCTAGATACCCTTACAACCCCTAAAAATGTTAAAAACTCTAAAAAACCTTAAAATCCCTAAAAACTCAAACAACCATAAAAACCCAAAAGACCCTAAAACCCTGAAAATCTCTAAAAACTCTAAAAAACTTGAAAACCCGTAAAAACCCTCAAAATCACTAAAATCCTAAAAAACCCTAAAATCTAGAAAAATCCTAAAACCCCCTAAAAATCCATGAAAACATAAAAAACCCTAAAATCTATAAAAACCCCCTGGAACCCATAAAAAACCCTCAAACACTTAAATATCCGTAAGAACTCATAAAAATAATAAAAACAACTAAAAAAATCAAAAAACACTTTAAATACCTAAAACCCTACTAAGAACACAAAAAATAATCAAAAACTAAAAAATCTTAAAAACCATAAAAACTAAAAAAACCCCTAAAACCCAAAAAGACCTTAAAAACATGAAAACCTCTAAAAACCTAAAACCCCCCTAAAACCCCAAAAAATACTCAAAATTCCTAAAAAACTAAAAAAACCCATAAAAACCATAAAAATTGTAAAAAACCACTAAGAATCTGTGAAAAAGTAAAAAACCCTAAAAACCCTGAAAAACCCAAAAAAACAATTAAACCCATAAAAATATTAAAACCCATAAAATCCCTAAAACCACTAAAAACAATAAAATCCTTTTAAACCACTAAAAAAGTTAAAAAATATAAAAAACCATCAAACCCTAAAAAACTTGAAAAACCCATAAAAACCCAAAAGACCCTACAAGATTGGAAAATCCCTAAAAACCCTAAAAACCCCTAAAACCCTTAAAAAACTAAAAAATCTAAAAACCCTTAAAACCCCTAAAACATTAAAACCTCTAAAAACCTTAAAACCCCTAAAAACTCTAAAAAAATCTAAAAACTCAAATGCCCACTAAAAACCCCGAAAACCCCTAAAAACCCCTGAAAAATCATAAAACCCATCAAAATCCCTAAAGACCCTAAAAACTCTAACACCCATAAAAATCCTAAAAAACCCTTACAAATCCACAAAAACATAAAAACCCCTTTAAACCCTAAAACCCACTGAAAACACCTAAAACCCCTCCAAATCTCTAAAAACCCTAAAATACCCTAAAAACCATAAAAATCCTAAAAATCCATGCAAACGTAGAAAACCCTAAAAACCCTAAAAACCCTAAAAATTCCTGAAAACAATAAAAAACACTAAAAACCCGAAAAACCCATAAAACCCTAAAACCACTAAAATCTATAAAAACCCTTTAAACCCCTAAAAACATTAAAACTCTAAAAAATATAAAAAATACAAAAACTCAAAAAAACACAAAAAACCAAAAGAGCCCCTAAAATCCGTTAAAACCCCTAAAAACCTAAAACCACTAAAAACCCCTGAAAATCACTAAAAACCCATAAAAATCCTCAAAATCGCAAAAAATAAATGCAAACATAAAAAACCCTAAAACCCTTAAAACCTCCTGAAAACCATAATAACCCCTAAAATCACATAAAAGCTCTATAAATCCAATATAAACTCTAAAAACCATTAAAACCCTTAAAAAAGTTAAAAACTATAAAAAACCTTCAAAATTATAAAAAACTATAAAAAAATCTAAAAACAAAAAAAGCCCTACAACCCCTAAAAAACTCTAAAATCCCCAAACACCCTGAAAAACCATAAAAGAAACAAAATCCCTAAAACCCCTAAAACCATAAAAATCCTAAAAAAAACCCTAAAACCTATGAAGAATTAAAAAACCAAGAAAAACTCTAAAACCCCCCTGAAAACCATAAAAACCCCTAAAAACCATAAAACCCCATAAAATACTTAAAAACTACAAAAATCTCTAAAACCCTTTAAACCCCTAAAAAATGTTAAAAACTCTAAAAGACCTTAAAACTCATAAAAACATCAAAAAACCCCTCAAAATCCAAAAAACCCTAAAAACACTAAAAAATCCCCTAAAACCCCTAAAAATACATAAAAACTCTAAAAACCCTAAAAAACATAACAATCCTAAAAGGCCCCTAAAAATCCATGAAAATGTAAGAAACCTTAAAAACCCTAAAAACCCATAAAAACCCATAAAAAGCATAAAAACCCTAAAACCCCATAAAATCCATAAAAACCCACTAAAACTCTAAAAACACTTTAAATCCATAAAAATGTTCAAAAAACTCTAAAAGACATTAAAACCCTAAAAAACTCAAAAAACCCTAAAAACACAAAAAGACCTAAAAAAACTAAAACCCCAAAAACCCTCAAAATCTCTAAAAACCCTAAAACCCATAAAAATCATAAAAAATTCCTAAGAATACAAGTAAATATAAAAAACCTTGAAAACCCATAAAACCCCCTAAAACCCATAAAAACCTTAAAAAACCAAAAAAACACTAAAAACTCTAGAAACCCTTAAAACCAATAAACACCCCAAACGACCATAAAAACGTAAGAAACCCTTAAATATCCATGAAAACGTAAAACCCCTAAAAAACCTGAAAAATCCCTCAAAACCATAAAACCCCTAAAAACCTTAAAAACCCTAAACACCCAAAAATACCCTAAAACAGAAGAAGTCCCTAAACACCAATAAAAAACCTTAAAAACACTAAAAACCCTAAAAACCATCAAAATCTCTAAAAATCCTAGAACACCTTGAAAATCCTAAAAACACCATAAAAACCTATGAAAACCATAAATTACCCTAAAAATCTTTAAAATTCCTAAAACCCCATAAAAACCACTAAAACCACTAAAAATCCTTAACCCCCTCCCCCCAAAAAAACTTTTAAAAACTCTAATAAATATTAAAAACCCTAAATCTCAAAAAAACCTCAAAACCCAAAAAGATCCCAAAACCCCTAAAAATCTATGAAAACCCCTAAAAACTCAACTCCCTAAAAATCCTAAAAACCATAAAAATCTTAAAAACCACCTAAAAATCCATGAAAAAGTGAAAAAACCTAAAAACCCTTAAAAAACCATGAAAACTATAAAACCCCCTAAAACCCTTAAAACCCCTAAAAACTCATAAAAACCCATAAACCCACTAAAAAATACACTAAAAAACCTAAAATCCCCAAAAAAACCTAAAAACCCAAAAAAACTCAAAAAACTCTAAAACCCAAAAACACCCCAAAGCCCCTAAAAACACTAAAAACCCTACACCCCCTGAAAACCCCTAAAAACACTCACAATTCCAAAAAACCCAAAAACATTAAAAAACCTAAAAAACCCCTAAAAATCTAGGAAAACGTGAGAAACCCAGAAAACCTAGATAACCCCCTGAAAACTATAAAAACCCCTAAAAACCATAAAATCCCCAAAAACCTCTAAAAACCTTAAAAACATTAAAAACCCCTAAAAATGTTAAAAACCTGAAAAAACCCTTAAAACCCTAAAAAACTAAAAAAACCAAAAAATCCAAAACAAATCTTAAAAACCTTAAAAACCAAAACCCCTAAAAACCCCTCAAAGCCCCTAAAAACCCTCAAAACCATAAAAATCCTAAAAACCCCTAAAAATCCATGGAAACTTAAAACCCACAAAAAAGCTTACAAAACCCCTAATGACAATAAAACCCCCCAAAACCATAAAAGACCCTAAAAACTGATAAAATATTTAAAAAGTCACTAAAAACTCAAAAAATTTAAACCCCTAAAAGCATCAAAAAAATCTAAAAAACCTTAAACCCCAAAAAAACTCAAAAAAATTCTAAAAACTCCAAAAGACTCAAAAAACCCATGAAAACCTTAAAAACCATTAAAATCTCAAAAAACCCTAAAAACAATAAAAACCTAAAAAAACCCTAAAATTGAATGAAAATGTAAAAACCCCTAAAAACCTAAAAAACCATAAAAACCTTAGGAACCCTAAAAACCAACTAAAAACTATAAATACCCTTAAAAACACTAAAAACATTAAAAAACTATAAAAAACATTAAAGAAACAAAAAACTATAAAAGCCCTAAAAACCCCAAATACCCAAAATACCCTAAAACCCCCTAAAAACTAAGAAAAACCGTAGAGTCCCTCAAAATCCCTAAAAACCCTAAAACCATAAAAATTTTAAAAAACCTAAAAAATGCATAAAAATCCATGAAGGGAATCTTTTGAAAGTGGAAAACGGAGATCCATCTATAAAAATCCCCAAAAACATAAAAAACCCAAAAAACCTTGAAAAAACTCTGAAAACCATAAAAGCCCCTTCAAATTTAAAAACTCCCTAAAACCCATAAAAACCCAATAACCATTAAAAACTCTAAAACTCCTTAAAACCCATAAAACTTTAAAAACTCCTAAAAACCCTTTAAAACCCTAAAAAAAATCTAAAAAAATTGAAAAAACCCAAAAACCCAAAAGACCCAAAAACCGTGAGAACACATAAAAACACCAGAAAACACAAAAACCCAAAGAATCCCAAAAATCCCTAAAACCATACAGATCATAAAAAACCTACCCCCCCACTAAAATCCATGAAAATGAAAAAACCCTAAAACATTTTAAAAACCTGAAATACCATAAAACCCCTAAAACCCATAAAAACCATAAAACCCCATAAAACCCACTAAAACTCTAAAAACCTTAAAACCCCTAAAAATGTTTAAAAAATATAAAAAACCATTAAATCACTAAGAAACCTTAAATACCCTAAAAGTCTAAAAAAAACCCTAAAAACCCAAAAGTCCCTAAAAAACCTTAAAAGACCTTGAAAATCCCCAAGAACCCTTTAAATCCCAAAAAACCCTAAAACCCATAAAAATCATAAACAACCCCTAAAAATCTACGAAAATTTAAAAAACCCTAAAACCCATAAATTACTACTAAAAACCACAAAAACCCTTAAAACACTATAAACCCATAAAGACAAAAAGAATCACAAAAAACATAAAAAACCAAAAAACCCAAAAGACCCTAAAAACCCTAAAAACCACTAGAAACTTGAAAAAAACCTAAAAAACACTAAAATCCATATCCCTAAAATTCCTAAAGATCTTAAAAACCATAAATATCCTAAAAACCCTAAAATTCCATGAAAACGTAAAAAACTAAAAAAACCCTTAAAACCCCCTAAAAACTCAAAAATTCCTAAAACCCAAAAGGACCCTAAAAACCCTGAAGAAACCCTAAAAACCCCTAAAAACCACCAAAAATCCATAAAAATGAAAATGGCCCTAAGACCATTAAAATCCTAAAAAACCTAAAAAATACATGAAAACGTAAAAAACTCGAAAAAGGAAGAAAAACCCATGAAAACCCAAAAAACCCTAAAACCCTCAAAAACATAAAAAGCCATAAAAACACTAAAAAATCACTAAAGACTCTAAAAACCCTCAAAACCCCTTGAAACGTTAAAAAATCTAAAAATCCTTAAAACTCCTAAAAACTCAACAAAAATACCCTTCAACTTAAAAAACCCAAAAAACCCTGAAAACACTAAAAAAACCCTTGAGAAACTCTAAAATCCCTCAAAATACCTAAAATGATAAAAAATCATAAATACCATAAATATTTTAAAAACCCATAAAAATCCATGAAAATGTAAAAAACACTGAAACCCTGAAAACCCCCTGAAAACCATCAAAACCCCTAAAAACCTTAAAAAACCGTAAACACCCTAAAAACCACCAAAAACTCTAAAAACCCTTACATAACCTAAAAACGTTAAAAAACTCTAAAAAACATAAAAACCCTAAAAACTCAAAAGAAACCCTAAAAACCCAAAAGTCCCTAAAAACCATGAAAAATCCTAAAACACTTCAAATTCTAAAAACCCCTAAAAACACAAAAATTCCCAAAAAACCTAAAAATCCCAAAAAATAATAAAATTTTAAAAAAACACCTAAAAGTCCATGAAATTGTAAAAAACCCTAAAAACCCCAAAAACCCCTCAAAACCAAAAAACCCTTAAAAATATTTAAAAACCCTAAAACCCATAAAAACCCTAAAAACAGTTAAACATCTAATAACCCATAAAACCATTAAAAGCATCTAAAAACTCTAAAAAGACTTAAAACCCCCCAAAGAAGACAAAAAAGACACTAAAAAATCTAAAATACCCTAAAAACCCCTAAAATCCCTCAAAATTCCTAAAAACCTAAAAACCTAAAAACCATTAAAATACTAAAAACATTTAAAAATCCATGAAAACGTAAAAAATATTAAAAATACTAAAAAACCTTTAAAACCACAAATAACACTAAAAATATTAAAAACTATAAAAAATATTAAAACACATAAAAAACAAATAAAAACTCTAAATTACCTTACAACTCCTAAAAGTGCTAAAAACTCTAAAAACCTTAAAATCCCTAAAAACTTAAAAAAAACCTAAAAACCCAAAACCCATAAAAATCCTAAAAACTCTTAAGAATCAATGAAAAAGTAAAAAAACCCTGAAAACCCCTTGAAAAACAAAAAAACCCCTAAAACCATTAAAAACCCCAAAACCACTAAAAACTCTAAAACCCCTAAAATCTAAAACCACCCCAAAAACCATGAAAACCCCTAAAAACCCACTAAAAACTCTAAAACCTATAAAAACCCATAAAACCCTAAAATACTAAAAAAACCTAAAAACACAAAAAGACTAAAGAAATCAAAAAAACCCAAAAACCACAAAAAACCCTTGAAAAACCCTAAAACCCCTCAAAATCCCCAAAACCCTAAAAAACCCTAAAAACAATAAATATCCAAAAACACCTTAAAATCCATGAAAACATAAAGAAACCCTAAAAACCTTAAAAGCCCCCCAAAACCATAATAACTACTAAAAATCTTAAATCCCCATTAAAACCCATAAAAACCCTAAAAATCCACTAAAAACTCTAAAAACCCTTTAAACCCCTAAAAAAATTAAAAAATTCAAAAACCTTTAAACCCCAGAAATCTAAAAAAACCATAAGAACCAAATAGAATCTAAAAATACTAAAGACCCCTAAAAACCACAGAAAAACCAAAAAAACCAACAAAATCCCTAAAGACACTAAAAAACCCTAAAACCCATAAAAATCATAAAAGCACCTAAAATCCACTGAAACGTAAAAACCCCTTAAACCCCTAAAAACCCCTACCTCCCCACCCAAATCCCTAAAAACCATAAAACACCCTAAGAACCATAAAATTCCATGAAAACATAAAAAACCCTAAAAACCCTAAAATTCCCCCAAAAACCCAAAAACCCCTAAAAATATTTTAAAACTAGAAAAAACTAAATATCTAATAACCCTTAAAACCATTCAAAACATTTAAAAGCTCTAAAAACCCTTAAAACACTAAAAAAGTAAAAAAACTAAAAAACCTAAAAAACCTATGAAAAACTCTAAAAACACTCAAAATTACTAAAAATAGTAACACCCCTGGTTTCAAATAAGTAACCATTTATTTATGTATTTTATGTATGTATAGTATATAGATTAAGTTTGGGAAGGTTTGGGGACCTTTTGAAATGTTTTGGGGGATTTTCATAGGTGCACAGTTTGGGTAAAACGTGAAACTCGTATAGGAAACCGTGCACAGTGAGACATAGGTAAAGGGGAAGGCACATAGGCTATGCGTTGTTTTTCCCAATAGTGCAGAATCCTAGGAGAAATAATGATTTTTTGGATGGTGAGCTTTGGAATGATTGTCCCACGGTTAGAAAATCATGCAAGCTAACTGTGCAAAGTTCATCCTTGAGGAAGTGGCTAACACATGACTAGTTCATGGTTTGCTTAATCGTGAAACTAAACCATGCGTGGTTAAAAAACTAGATCATAAAAATTATATCTAGGTCGGTCTTTTATTTTAATGCCTTGTTTTTTCCTTGAGGCCCTAACTCAGGATTTTTCCATCGCAGAGGTCTGAGAACCTCTTCCATCTTTTTGGAGGTAATCTGAAGGCTTCTCTTGGTGATTTAAAGTTGAATTGTTGTTATAAGTGATCATTCTTGGTTTTTCTTGGTAGTTTTGTTAGATATAATTCTCCCTCTCTCTCAAATTCTTAGATCTCCACATATTTTGGGTAAATCTAAGGTTGTGGATGCCAAATATGTTTATATTTGGTCTTGTTGTTTATAGGAGAAAATATCTAAGGCGGGTTCATGAATATTTAACCTAGTTTCGTGGGATTTTAAGTGTCGTTATTTGTTTTCATAAAAAAACCCAAGGTAGGTGGCTTCACTCTCGACTCTTCGGATAGAACTGATTGTCTTAGTTTAAAATTTATTTAATTGATTGAAATTTATTATGACATTTATGTGAAAATCATGGTAGAAACCTTCTTTAGTGATGGTTTGTGGATTTGGGTGAAATAATGGAATTATTGTGAAATGTTCTTTGATAAATAATTTTAAAATAGTTTCCTGATTCAGTTTACAAAAAAAGGTTTTCAATAAAAAGTTTGTTTTATTGAAATGTTTTTGGCATGATTGTATCGACATGGTTGTTGGACATACTTGGGGTGTGTGTTCATATTGCATTATGAGGCTTGGTAGAAATATGACCTTGTGATTAGTGCCAAAGGTGTAATGGAACATGGGATTTAATTTCCTTGTGATGACTTGGTAGATCGATGAGAAACCATCATGAGTATCAAACTATCATAATGAAGAATGCATGTGTAGATGTGTGGATGTGTGGATTGGAATGGGGTATTCCAAAGTGGAATTAATGAAATGGTTTTGGAACATTGTTTGGTTGGTTTCCTTGGAAATTGGTATTGTTTGAGAAAAGCATTTTATATTGGCACTTGTTTATATTTTTATATAAACTATTTTAGAATTTTTTTATATGAATTGTTTTATATGATTGGGCTAACATGTTCTATCCTAATGGCGTGTGTAGGGAAGTCATTGGTGGAAAATCTACTGAGTTTCATTACTCACCCTTGCTTTGGAACTTTGGTGCTTTTGCAGATGTTGTTTATCAAGATATGGGAAAAGGTAAATTATCACAAATCTTTAGTAGTACTTCATGATACTTGGGTTGTTGTGGAGTTAGTTCATGGAGCATGTTTGGAGCTTGGAGTTGTCATTTTATTCTTTGAGTTTTGTCTTCCGCTGTTTACTTTGATATTATTGTCTTCTGCTATGGTACTTGGTTTTAGTTTTATTTTGATAAATGAAATGTATAGCTATCTTTCATTACTATCATGCATCATTTGGTGGTTTATTTGGTTATGGCTTGTTTGGTTAGTTGTTTTATTATTAAAGAGAAACCCATCTCCCACATGTATTGAAGCCCTTCAGCATCTATTACGAAGATTTGACATCATGGGGATGGCTCCTAAGGCCAAGTAATGTTCCTCCTCCTTCTCAAGCTAATGAGAATAAGAGGGATGTTACAAAAATCCTAAAAACCCTGAAAACCAAAATAAATTCTAAAAAACCCTAAAAATCCATGAAAATGTAAAAAACCCTAAAAATCATGCAAACCCCTTTAAAACCACAAATTCACCTAAAAACCATAAAAAAATATAAAAAATCATAAAACACCTAAAAAACACTAAAAACTCTAAATACTCTTACAACTGCTAAAAACGTTAAAAAATCTAAAAGCCTTAAAATCCCTAAAAACACAAAAAATCCTAAAAACCCAAAAAACCCTAAAACCCTGAAAATCCCTAAAAACTCTAAAAAACCTGAAAACCCCTAAAAACCCTCAAAATCACTAAAATCCTAAAAAACCCTAAAAACTAGAAAAATCCTAAAACCCCCTAAAAATCCATGAAAACATAAAAAACCCTGAAATCTCTAAAAACCCCCCTGAAACCCATAAAAACCCTAAAACATTTAAATACCCTTAAGAACCCATAAAAATAATAAAAACCACTGAAAAAATCAAAAAACCCTTTAAATACCAAAAACCCTACTAAAAACCCCAAAAATACTCAAAATTCCTAAAAATCCAAAAAAACCCATAAAACCCAAAAAAATCCTAAAAAACACTAAGAATCCGTGAAAACGTAAAAAGCCCTAAAAACCAAGAAAAACCCAAAAAAACCATTAAATCCCTAAAAATCTAAAAACCCATAAAATCTTCAAAACCACTAAAAACAATAAAATCCCTTTAAACCACTAAAAATGTTAAAAAATCTAAAAAACCTTTAAACCCTAAAAAACTTGAAAACACATAAAAAACCAAAAGACCCTAAAAGCTTGGAAAACCCCTAAAAACCCTAAAACCCATAAAACCCATAAAATGCTTAAAAAAACTAAAAATTCTAAAAATTCTTAAAACCCCTAAAACCTTAAAAACTCTAAAAACCTTAAAACCCCTAATAACTCTAAAAAACTCTAAAAACTAAAATGCACACTAAAAACCCAGAAAACCACTAAAAACTCCTAAAAACTCATAAAACCCATCAAAATCCCTAAAGACCCTAAACACTCTAACACCCATAAAAATCCTAAAAATCCACAAAAACATAAAAACCCCTCTAAACCCTAAAACCCACTTAAAACACAGAAAACCCCTATAAATATCTAAAAACCCTAAAACACCATAAAATCCATAAAAATCCTAAAAATCCTAAAAATTCATGAAAATGTAGAAAACCCTAAAAACCCTACAAATTCATGAAAACCGTAAAAAACACTAAAAACCATAAAAAACCTATGTAACATCCTGGTTCTGGGTGCCACTCTACGGGTGCCCCGAACCCGGTTTGCCACGTGACCTCAAGCATATTTCCCCAAATGCCAGAGGCTGCAGACTAGCAGCGAGGGCTCAGGTCTGATAGTGGGGAAACTATGCCCTCATTTGTCAAAGTGCAGTGCATCAGAATAGATAAATAGTATACAACAATAGAGGAAGCAGTAAACAATAAATATATAACTGAAATGGATAACTTATGATAACAAGGAAACCATCAGTCTTATATATATGAAAAGGCATCATGTCACTATTCTATAAAATAGCCAAAACATGTTACACTGCAATACAATACAACTGAAGTACAATTACGAAAAAGCAAAACAAAACAGCCAGTGGCATCGTGAGCCTAAGCCTGGTCCCATGCTCCCCTACTCCTCAACAGCAATCAAATACCTGTATAGGGGCCCTTGCCCTTATCTACACCTGCAAAAACATAATCTGTTTGGGCCGAAGACATGACCCAACTAGGGTGTGAGAAATAAATCCCGATAGGCACCCACCAAAGGCCCATGCCCAACTATGTGAAAATATGCAACAACAGTGTGCAGTAGTAAAATGAAATAAACCAAGCAGTACTCAAAAGTAACTAACTTTACCAGTTATATTTCCATTTTATTATTTCTTTAAACATTCAATTTAAGATATCACCGCAGTGAATATTCTAAGTAAAAAATCCAATGTCCTCAGACGCGTAAACCCTTACCCTCAGGTAAAGAGAATCCAAACACAAGAATCTTCCCACAGACATATCGAATATTTCCCACAGGCATACGAGGTGTCACCCATAGTCAAAGAGTTTATTTCCCATAGGCACGGATGAAGTTTCCCCTAGGCTAAGTAGTACATTTCCCACAGGCTAATCACAACACTAACCTCATTCTAACAAGTAATCGGGATATGCCCAACATGTAAACAAGAAATACAAATACAATTCCTCTCAAGGCAATTCTATAATCATTAATATAAAGGCATACCATCGGGTATCCTGGCCAAACGGCTAAACAGAGGAACGCACCCCGGGGTGGTCCTAGATCCAAGAAGCGATCCCAAACAACAGTTTATTATCACATTCAAGTTACCTAAACATTTCTAGGTATTTAATTCAACACGGCCTCAGCCATATGACACCCCATTCATGGGCACGTATCTCAACGGTACACAAAAACGCACATCAGTTGGAAATTAAACACCGAGACACCTACCTTAAACACCCAAGAACGGTATACCCGAACGACGCCTTCTGAAATGTACAAGAACATCGTATATCTGAGGTAAAATAATTCTAATTCAACCTCAAATAACTTTCCTTAGAAGAATAATTGTTAAGAAACACACAAGGAGAAGGAAGCTCTTACCCGTGTGGTTCCTACGAGATCGACGGAAGTGGAATCGGATTCTCGATGCTCAATCGGTTGATCCTCGAATGTCGAAATCCTCTACTGAGTTCCCATCTAGTTCTAAGACAATCCTGTGGACAGGGTTGGCTATTTCCCATTTTAATAAAAAAAACAAACTACATGGCGTGTACTTTTGGATACACGGCGTGTACTTCCCTCATTTAACTATTCCTCTGGCGGCACCGCCAAACTGTTCATCCATCAACATGAGTACACGACATGTATTCTTAACTACACGGCATGTACTGTCACCCAGCTGGCGGCTGCTTCTACCACCTTACTATTTCCTTGCCGACTGACTACACGGCGTGTAGTCGGTTTTTACACCCTTCGTCGCTGGCATGGATACACACCCTGTGTACTCACCCCACACGGACAAAGTACACGGTGTGTGGAAAAGTACACGGCATGTAGTCCCAAAATTTAGTATTTTTCCCCATTTTTCTTATTTTCTCAAAAAAATGTAAGGAAAGGAGAAAGAAACAAACCCGTACCTCAAGAATAAGAACCGGGTTCTTACAAACTTCCCCCCTTAAATCAATTAGTCCCCGAATTTCCCTTCCAAGGGCGGTGAAGATATAGCCGTGAATAACTCCGGCCACTGAGCATGTATGTCGTTCTCCCGCTCCCAGGTTTCGTCCCGTACTCGGTCATGCTGCCATAGCACCCTTACGAGAGGAACTGAGTGGCCTCGGAGAACCTCCGTGCTTCTATCAACGATACGAATCAAATGCTCCTCAAAGGACGCATCTATTTGAAGCTCAACCTCCTTGGGCTGAAAGACATGAGATGGGTCTGAATGGTATAGACGCCACTGAGATACATGGAAGACGTCGTGCATGGCTCGGTACCTCTGTGGTAACTGCAACCGATAGGCAACCAGCCCGAATCTTTCCAGAATCTCAAATGGCCCCACATACCTCGGTGAAAGTTTACCCTATCTCCTGATCCACCTGTGTCCCAACCTCTGTGAAATACGCAAGAAAACCTGATCCCCAACCATGAACTCCAAGGGTCGTCTGCGGAGACCATCATAAGATTTCTGACAAGACTGTGCGATAGACAACCGCTTCTGAATCAACTGGAACTAATCAGAAGTCTCCCTTATGAGACGCGGTCCCAGTAAAGCTGCCTCACCTACCTCTAACCAGAACAAGGTTGATCGGCATGGCCTGCCATATAAATCCTCGTAAGGTGCCATCTCAATAGTTTCCTGAAAACAATTATTATAGGCAAACTTAACTAGGGGTATATGATTCTACCAAGATCCCCCAAATTCTAGGATGCATGAATGAAACATGTCCTCAAGCACCTATATCATACGCTCTGACTGACCATCGGTCTGAGGGTGGTAAGTTGTGCTCAGAAGCACCTGTGTACCCAGTGCCCTCTAAACAATCTGCTAGAAATGAGACATAAAATGGGTGTCCATATCTGAAACGATAGAACGGGGGACCCCATGAAGACATACGACCTCTCGGATATAAAACTTCTTGAGCTCGTCAACTCCGAAGGTCTCCTTGATCGGCAAAAAGTGAGCTACCTTTGTGAGTCTGTACACAACAACCCACACAGCATCATTGCCTCGAGGTGACCTTGAAAACCTAGTCACGAATTCCATCATGACATCATACCATTTCCATTCTGGTATGGGTCACTACTATAATAGTCCAGCTGGCCTTTGATGCTCCTCCTTCACCTGCTGACAGGTGGAACACCTCGTAAAAAAACCAGCTATTTCTCTCTTCATACCCGACCACTAGTACCAATGTCTCAAGTCTCGGTACATCTTGGTAACCCCGGGATGAACTGCCCAAGCTGAAGCATGAAACTCCTACATCAGATCCTCGCGTATATCCCCTGTAACCCTCACTCATCCAAGGAAACTCATTACTTCATCATTTCCTATCATCCAACCAGGAGAAGGGTCCTCACTGGTCATCGACTCCCGTAGAATTAGGCCTTCTGAATCAGATAGATATCTCATCCTCAATCTATCCAGGAGGATAGAAGTCACAACTAATGATGAAAGATAGGTTTTCCACTGACCGTCGTGCACCTCCAAATGCATCTAAGAGAACAAAGCCATAAGCTTCCATTCACCACTGGCCTCCTGCACTGTCTGTATCTGAGTCTTCCTGCTCAGTGCATCAGCTACTACATTACCTTTACCAGGTGTATAGGAAAGCTCAAAATCGAAGGACTGAAGGTATTCAACCCATCTTCGTTATCTCATATCCAAGTCACGCTAAGTAAAGATGTACTTGAGACTTTTGTGGTTGGTGAAAACCACAAAGTGCTCTCCCAAGAGATAGTGTCTCCAACAGAGTAACACATGAACAACTGCAGCCAACTCTAGATCATGCGTCAGGTAATTCCTCTCATCTGGCCTCAACTGCCGAGACCCGTACGCAACAACTCGGTCACCCTGCATCAACACAGCTCCTAGACCAATACCTGATGCATCATAGTAAACTGTATAGATCTTCCATTGCTCTGGGAGTATTAGGATTGGTGCTGATGTCAACCTTCCTTTCAGGTCCTGAAAGGTTGTCTTGCAATCTTCCGACCAAACGAACTTCACACCCTTCATAGTCAAACCCATCAACAACACTGCTAAGTGGGAGAAGTCCTGTATGAAGCATCTGTAGTAACCATCCATCCCCAAGAAACTTCGTATCTCAAACACGTTCTTAGGTTGCTCCCAGGAAACTACTGCTCTCACCTTCTCTAGGTCTACTGCAACTCCTGCCTCTGAGATGATATGACCTAGGAAGTGTATCTGGTCCATCCAAAAGTGGCACTTTGAGAGCTTATCATATAGTCGAGGATCTCTCAGTGTACTCAATACGATCTCAAGATGGGTGGCATGGTCGTGTCGAGTCTGAGAGTACACCAAGATATCGTCCATGAATACTACCACAAAAGAATCTAGATAAGGATGGAACACAAGATTCATCAGATCCATAAAAACAACTGGTGCGTTCATGAGTCCGAACGGCATAACTATATACTCGTGTAGACCATACCTGCTCCTGAAAGCTGTGAGAGGTATATCAGACGGTCTAACGCGCAACTGATGATATCCTGATCTCAAGTCAATCTTCGAGAACACTCATGCTCCACGAAGTTGATCAAAAAGATCATCAATCCTTGGCAAGGGATATCAATTATTAACCGTCAACTGGTTTGGCTTCTGATAATCCACACAAAGTCTGAGAGTACCATCCGCCTTCTTCACAAAAAGGATAAGAGAACCCCATGGAGAAGTACTGGGTCGGATAAAACCCTTTGACTATAACTCCTATAACTATCTCTTGAGCTCCTGAAACTCTAGTGTAGCCATCCTATAAGGATGAATGGACACTGGTGCTGCTCTTGGAACAAACTCAATCGAGAAATCCACCTCACTCTCCGGAGGAAGACCTGAAAAGTCATCTAGGAAAACATCCCTGAAACAATCAACCACTGGAGGGAAATCCTTATAACAAGTCCCCAGGTCGTCCAGATATAAGCTCACAATCTGGGTTGTGATACCACCTCGCCCATGATGCTCTGGTCTAGCTTAACTCTCTTGAACATCCCACTCACCCTTGTATAGAAACTCTATGCCCTCTGGTGACGTGAAACTCACCCTGCGATGATAGCAATCCACAGAGGCTCGAAAGGGAACCAACCAGTCCATCCCGTAAATGACATCATAGCTCGTCATCTCTAAGACATAGAGGTCCCAAAGGAAGTAACACCCACCAACCTCAAGGGGGAACTCCTTGCACTGACACACATTATCCGTTCTAGTTCCCAACGGAGTGTCTAGATTCATAATAGCAGAAGAAGAAGAAACACAGAGCCCAAATCTCTTCACAATGGGCACAAATATGAAGCTATGTGTAGCACCCATATCAAAAAGTACTAAAGATAAAATAGAAGCAACTAGAATAGTACCTCTGACAATAGAAGGTCTGGGATCCTGCTCCTGCTGGGTCTGTTGAACTGCATATGTCTGCCCAGTGCCGCGGATCTACGACACAGCCTGGCTACCCTGAGCTGTCCCGCCCTACCGCCTATATGATCTTGGTGTCTAGCTACCACGACCACGACCACCATCCCTGCCTGCACGGCCTGACGTATTCCTGTTCCCCGACTGGTAAGAAGCTTTTGGTCCTGCCCCCGCATGTGGAGTCTACACAGAACCCCTCTCACTAGCCACTGGTGGAAACGCCCTGCAAAAGCCTTGTAGATGACCCATCCTTACACAAGCTTGGCATTCCACTGGGTCACGTGGACACTGAGGTCTCTTGTGCCCATCCTTACCACACTGGTAGAATATGACCTGGCCACCTGAAACATTCTTCTGGCTGGTACTGTGCCACCCTGAGAGAAGTCCATCTGTCTCTTCCTCTTACTAGTAGAAATAGTACCAGAAACTGGTGCTGAACCACCCTGGCCCACACCACTAGCTTCCCGTAGGTTCCTCTCTGTAATTAGCGCCTGGTTCATAATAGCATGTACTGAAGGTAACCTGAAAACATTAACCAGTGCCTAGATGTTATATCAAAGACCATCCTCAAAGCGTCTGGCTCTCAGCATCTCATCACCCACCAGAACGGGTGCAAAATGTTGAAGCTCGGTGAAACGAGCAGAATAGTCCATCACCAACATAGCGCCCTGCTGCAGATTCATGAACTCTCAAGCTTGATCTGCCCTCAGTGTCTTTGGGAAGAATAAGTGATATAAGGCTATCTGAAAATCTTCCCAAGCCATGTCTCTGTGATGCTCTGAATGGGTGGTAACATCCCACCACCTCTTGGCAGAATCGCGCAGCATATAAGTCACGAACTTGACCCTCCACCCTAGAGGCGTCTCTAGGTGCTCAAAAATAGTTTGCATCGACCCCAGCCAAGACTCCACAGCCTGTGGTCCTCCATCCCCTGAAAACGTAGGCGGATGCTGCTACTAGAAGATACGAGTCAGCTCGACCATAGATGTGGCAGCCGGCGGTTCTCCTTGAGAGGTTTGCATGAACCGCATAAAGCCTTCATAGAACCGCGCCTCGACGCCTGTGTCCGGTATTTTGGCTGGCGCCGCATCTGGCTCTGCTGGAGGATACACTGGTATCCCATGTCCCACCATCTCAGGAGTATACTCATTGCCGCTCTCCTGGAGAACAATGTGTGAACGTCTTGGCGGCATGACACTACAAGGTCAAACGCACACCTTAGATCAAGATTATCACAGTCTGTAAACAAAGGAACCAAAAGGGGAACAAGTGGAAGAAGGCATTTAAGATTGCACAACAAGACTACATGGTGTGTATACTGACCATACAATGTGTACCTGACTTTTCTTCCCCTGCCCGAGTCCTTCTACATGGCCAAGACACACGGCGTGTATGGTGTAATTTTCCAACTTCCCGTGTCGTTTGTGACACGACCGACTACTCGGCTAACACTACACGGCGTGTTACACCTGTAGACGGCGTGTACACTACCCCATTTCCCAGCCACACAGTTAGGTCCACATGGTCTCTCACTAGTCAAGACCACACGGTGTGTCCCATAGGTACACGATGTGTACTAGACAAGGTTCGCTGACCCGTGTTGTTCGTTACACGGCCGGATACACGGCTCCAACTACATGATGTGTTCAATATACCCACGGTGTGTACACGAAAGGATTACACCGACTCGTGTTGTTAGTTACACGGCCAGATCCCAGTTCAAACTACACGGCGTGTTCTACAGTGTAAACGGCGTGTATGTCTTAAGGTCTCCTCCGTCCGTGTTTGTTAGTTACACGAGCGGACTCCGGGTCAACACTACAAGGCATGCACATCCGGTACACGGCGTGTTCCCCCCAAGCATTTCCCTTCCCCATGTCCCCCACCCACACAGTCTATGACACGGGAAGAGACTACACGGTGTGTACGTAGGGTACACAGCGTGTACGTAGGGTACACGGCGTGTACTAAAAAAGTTTTCTTTTCTTCCCGAACAGAAGAACATACACGGCGTTTTTAAGGTACTACACGGTGTGTATACTGGGTTTCCAGATAGTATGCCTCAGAAACTTCTCCGGAACCCAGAAAATACTGAAAAACAACACCTAAGTGTCAAATTCCGATCCGTGAAGGCCCATACTCCCCGCGAATCAAAGTTTGGCATCTTATATGTGTTATAACTAGATAAAAAGTCAATGATCCACCAAATTTCGGTCAATGAGGGCCTATACTCCCCAAAACCAAAGTTTGGCGTCCATTATATAAACATGCTCACACAATAATACCCTATCAAACTGTAGGTATCAATCCAAGAATCTATCATAATAGTATGCTTTTACTAGCACAACATGTATCACAACAACATGCAATTTCTAATGCACCTACATGGCATGGAAACTATGCATGGCATGTGATTTCTAGCATGTGCCTAAATGATGAATGAGATGGCATACCCTCATCTCATCAGGTTGAAAATAGATAGAACCCATGAATAAAATATAAACAGCATAAGACAAGTGTGTCACCCTTCTATGAAAATCAATTCAACTATAAAATTGCAAAATCAGAAAATTTGCAACATGTGGTAAATTGGCTTTTCCCTATACACGGGTTAGCTACACCTAGGTACAGCTTATTACAAACTACCATTCTCATCCTATCTCTGACTAAGGCTCTAGATAGTAAGTCAAAGAAAATAACCCCTCTGATACCACTTTGTAATGTCCCGGTTCCGGGTGCCACTCTATGGGTGCCCCGAACCCAGTTTGCTATGTGACCTCAAGCGCATTTCCCCAAATGCTAGAGGTTGTCGACTAGCAGTGAGGGCCCAGGTCTGATAGTAGGGAAACTATGCCCTCATTTGTCAAATGCAGTGCAGTGGAATAGATAAATATCATACAATAATAGCGGAAGTAGTAAACAATAAATATATAACTAAAATGGATAACTGATAATAACAAGGAAACTAGCAGTCATATATATATGAAAATGCAACATGTCACTATTCTATAAAATAGACAAAACATGTTACACTGCAATAAAATACAATTGAAGTACAAGTACGGAAAAGAAAAATAAAATAGCTAGCAGCATCACGAGCCTAAGCCTGGTCCCATTCTCATCTACTCGTCAGCAGCAATCAAATACCTGTATTGGGGCCCTTGCCCTTATCAACACCTACAGAAACACAATCTGTTTGGGCTGAAGACATGACCCAAATAGGGTGTGAGAAATAAATCCCAGCAGGCACCCCCCAAAGGCCCTTGCCCAACTGTGTGAAAATATGAAACAACAGTGTGCAGTAGTAAAATGAAATAAACTAAGCAGTACTCAAAAGCAACTAACTTTACCAGTTATATTGCCATTTTATTATTTCTTTAAACATTAAATTTAAGATATCACCGCAGTGAATATTCTATGTAAAACAGCCAGCTTCCTCAAACATGTAAACCCTTACCCTTAGGTAAAGAGAATCCAAACACAGGAATTTTCCCATAGGCATATCGAATATTTCCCACAGGCGTACGAGGTGTCGCCCACATGCACGGAAGAAGTTGCCCACATGCTAAGTAGTACATTTCCCACAGGATAATCACAACACTACCCTCAAGATAACAAGTAATCGGGCCATGCCCAACATGTAAACAAGAAATACACAAACAATTCTTCTCAAGGCAATTCTATAATCATTAATATAAAGTCATACCCTCTGGTATCCTGGCCAAATGGCTAAACAGAGGAATGCACCCCCAGGGTGGTCCTGGATCCAAGCAGCGATCCCAAACAACAGTTTATTATCACATTTAAGTTACCTAAACAATTCTAGGTATTTAATTCAACACAGACTCAGCCATACGACACCCCATTCATGGGAGCGTATCTCAATAGTACACAAAAACGCACATCAGTTTGAAATTAAACACAAAGCCACCAACCTTAAACACCCAAGAACGGTATACCCGAATGATGCCTTCTAAAACGTCCAAGAACGTCGTAGATTTGATGTAAAATAATTCTCATTCAACCTCAAATAACTTCCCTTAGAGGAAGAATTGGCAAGAAACACACAAGGAGAAGGAAGCTCTTACCCGTGTGGTTCCAACGAGATCGACGGAAGCGGAATCAGATTCCCAATTATCAATCAGTTGATCCTCGAAGGTCCGGCCTCCTCTCCCGAGTTCCCATCCGGTTCTAAGATAATCCTGTGAACAGGGTTGGCTACTACCCATTTTAATAGAAAAAAACAAACTACACGGTGTGTACTTTTGGCTACACGGTGTGTACATCCCTCATTTAACTGTTCCTCTGGCGGCATCGCCAAACTATTCATCTGTCAACATGAGTACACGACGTGTATTCTTGAATACACGGCGTGTACTGTCGCCCAGCTGGCGGCTGCTTCCACTGCCTTACTATTTCCCTGCCGACTGACTACACAGTGCGTACATACCCACTACACGGCGTGTAGTCAGTTTTTACACCCTACGTCGCCGACATGGCTACACACCCTGTGTACTCATCCCACACGGCCAAAGTACACGGCGTGTGGAAAAGTACATAGCATGTAGTCCCAAAATTTAGGATTTTCCCCATTTTCCTTATTTTCTAAAAAAACACTTAAGGAAAGGAGAAAGGAAGGAACTCGTACCTCAAGAATAAGAACCGGGTTCTTACAACCTAAAAACCCCATAAAACCCTAAAGCCACTAAAATCTATAAAAGCCCTTTAAACCCCTAAAAACATTAAAAACTCTAAAAAATATTAAAAAAATATAAAAACTCAAAAAAACCCCAATGAACCAAAAGAGACCCTAAAATCATTTAAAACCCTAAAAACCTAAAACCACTGAAAACCTCTGAAAATCCATAAAAACCCATAAAAATCCTCAAAACCACTAAATATCAATGAAAACATAAAAAACCCTAAAACCCTGAAAACCTCCTAAAAACCATAAAAACCCCTAAAACCCCATAAAAACCATAGAAATCCAATAAAAACTCTAAAACCCATTAAAACCCTTAAAAATGTTAAAAACTCTAAAAAACCTTCAAAATTCTAAAAAACACTAAAAACTCTAAAAACAAAAAAATCCATGCAACCCCTAAAAAACATTAAAATCCCCAAACCCCCTAAAAAACCATAAAAGAAACAAAATCTCTAAAACCCCTAAAACCATACAAATCCTAAAAAACCCCAAAAACCTATGAAGATGTAAAAAACCCCAAAAAACTCTAAAAACCCCTGAAAACCATAAAAACCCCTAAACACATTAAAAAACCATAAAACCCCATAAAATACCTAAAAACTACAAAAATCTCTCAAACCCTTAAAACCCCTAAAAAATGTCAAAAACTCTAGAAATCCTTAAAACCCATAAAAACTTCAAAAAACCACTCAATATCCAAAAATCCCTAAAAACACTAAAAAATACCCTAAAACCCCTAAAAATACATAAAAAATCTAAAAACCCTAAAAACCATAATAATCTTAAAACACCCCTAAAAATCCATGAAAATGTTAGAAACCTTAAAAACCCTGAAAACCCCTAAAAACCATAAAAACCCTAAAACCCCATAAAAGCCATAAAAACCCACTAAAAACTCTAAAAATCCTTTAAATCTATAAAAATATTAAAAAACTCTAAAAGACATTAAAACCCTACAAAATCAAAAAAACACTAAAAACACAAAAAGTCCTAAAAAACCTAAAACCCCAAAAAACCCTTGAAAACCCCTAAAACCCCTCAAAATCCCGAAAAACCCTAAAAACCCATAAAAATCATAAAACTTTTCTAATAATCTATGAAATTATAAAAAACCCTGAAAACCCTAAAAATCCCCCTAAAACCCCTAAAACCTTAAAAAACAAAAAAAACACTAAAAACTCTAGAAACCCTTAAAACCCTTAAACACCCAAAAGGACCATTAAAACCCTAAAAACCTAAAAACCTTTAAAAAAATCCTAAAAACACGCAAAATCCCTAAAACCCCAAAAAACATCAAAATTATCAGAAACCCTTAAAAATCCATGAAAACATAAAACCCCTAAAAAACCTGAAAAATCCCTAAAAACCATAAAACCCCTAAAAACCTTAAAAACCCTAAACACCCAAAAATACCCTAAAACTCAAGAAGTCCCTAAACACCCATAAAAACCTTAAAACCACTAAAACCCCTAAAAATCATCAAAATCTCTACAAATCCTAGAACACCCTGAAAATCCTAAAAATACCATTAAAAATCTATGAAGATGTAAAAAACCCTAAAAACCCATGAAAACAATAAATTCCCCTAAAAATCTTTAAAAACCCTAAAACCCCATAAAACCACTAAAAACACTAAAAATCCTTAAAACCCCCCAAAAAATATTAAAAACTCTAATAAATATTAAATACCGTAAATCTCAAAAAACCCTCAAAACCCAAAAAGTTCCCAAAACCCCAAAAAATCCATGAAAACCCCTAAAAAATTCAAGTCCCAAAAAATCCCAAAAACCATAAAAATCTTAAAAACCATCTAAAAATCCATGAAAATGTGAAAAAAACTAAAAACCCTTAAAAACCCATGAAAACCATAAAACCCCCTAAAACCCTTAAGAACCCTAGAAACACATAAAAACCCATAAAAACCATAAAAACAAACTAAAAACACTAAAACCCCATAAATCCCAAAAAATGTTAAAAACTCAAAAAACCATAAAACCTAAAAGCACCCCAAAGCCCCTAAAAACAATAAAAACCCTAACCCCCCCCCTGAAAACACCTAAAAACACTCACAATTCCAAGAAACCCTAAAAACCTTAAAAAACCTAAAACCCCCTAAAATCCATGAAAACGTTAGAAACCCAAAAACCCAGAAAACCCCCTGAAAACTATAAAACCCCCTAAAAACCATAAAATCCCCCAAACCCATAAAACCCACTAAAAACCTTAAAAACCTAGAAAACTCCTAAAAAACATAAAAACATGAAAAAACATTAAAAACCCTTAATAACTAAAAAAACCCAAAAATCCAAAAAGACCTTAAAAACCCTCAAACCATAAAAATCCTAAAACCCCCTAAAAATCCATGGAAACGTAAAACCCACAAATAACTCTAAACCCCCTAACAACCATAAAACCCCACGAAACCATAAAATACCCTAAAACCCCATAAAATACTTAAAAACTCACTAAAAAATCTAAAAATTTAGACCCCTAAAAGCAGAAAAAAATATAAAAAACCTTAAATCCTGAAAAAAATTCAAAAAAAATCCTAAAAACTCTAAAAGACCTAAAAAACCCATGAAAACCTTAAAACCCGTTAAAATACATAAAACCCTAAAAACTATAAAAAAACTAAAAAAACACTAAAAATGAATGAAAATGTAAAAACCTCTAAAAACCCATCAAAAAACCATAAAAACCATAAAAACCATAAAAACCTTAGAAACCCTAAAAACCAACTAAAAACTCTAAATATCCTTAAAAACACTAAAAACTTTAAAAAACTCTAAAAAAATGAAAGAAACAAAAAACTATAAAAACCCTTAAAACCCCTAAAAACCTAGAAAACCTGTAGAAACCCTCAAAATCCCTAAAAACGCTAAATCCTTAAAAAAATTAAAAATCTTAAAAAATGCCTGAAAATCCATGAAGGGAAGCTGTTGAAAGTGGAAAATGAAGATCCAGCTATAAAACTCCCTCAAAACATAAAAAACCCCAAAAACCTTGAAAACCTCTAAAAACTATAAAATCCCCTAAAACATTAAAAACTCCTAAAACCCCATAAAAACCCCAAAACCACTAACAACTCTAAAACTCCTTAAAACCCCTAAAACTTTAAAAACTCCTAAAAATCATTTAAAACCCTAAAAAAATTTAAAAAAATATAAAAAACCCAAACCTAAAATTGTGAAAAACCCTAAAAACACCAGAAAACCCCAAAACCCTAAGAATCCCAAAATTCCATAAAACCCTAAAGATCATAAAAATTTAAAACCCCCCTAAAATCCATGAAAACGTAAAAAACCCTAAAATTTTTTAAAAACCCTAAATACCATAAAACCCCTAAAACCCATAAAAATCTTAAAAACCCATAAAACCCATCAAAACCCACTAAAAACTCTAAAAACCTTTAAACCCCTAAAAACGTTAAAAAAATCTAAAAAAACCATTAAAACACTAAGAAACCTTAAATACCCTAAAAGTCTCAAAAAACCCGAAAAACCCAAAAGTCCCAAAAAAACCTTAAAAGGTCTTGAAATCCCCAAAAACCCCATGAAATCCCAAAAAAACCCTAAAACCCATAAAAATATTAAAACCCCCCTAAAATCCCACGAAAATGTAAAAAACCCTAAAACCCCTTAATATTAATGAAAACATAAAAAACCCTAAAAACCCTAAAAACCCCCTGAAAACCATAAAAACCATAAAAAAATTTAAAACCCCCTAAAAACACTCGTAACCATAAAATCCTAAAAACCCACTAAAAACTCTAAAATCCCTAAAAACCCCTATAAGACTAAAAAAATCCTAATAACCAAAAAATACTCTAAAAACCCTAAAACCCCTAAAATGAGAAAAAACCTGAAACCTCCCAAAATACCTAGAAACCCAAAACCCCTAAAAACCATAAACATCCTAAAAACCCCTAAAAATCTATGATAACGTAAAAACCACAAACAAACCGGAAAATTACCTAAAAACCATAAAACACCTAAAAACATTAAAAACCCTAAAACTCCATAAAAACCCACAAAACCCACAAAAACCACTAAAATCACTAAAAACCCTTAAATCCCTGAAAATGTTTAAAACTATAAAAGAACTTAAAAACCATAAAGAACTCAAAAAAGTCTAAAAACCCAAAAAGACCCTAAAAACCTAAAAACCCTCAAAATCACAAAAAACCCTAAAAACTATCAAAACCCACTAAAAAACCATCAAAATGTAAAAAATCATAAAACATTTGAAAAAACCCCTAAAACCATAACAACACAAACAAATATATAAACCCTAAAACCAAAAAAAACTGAAAAGCCAGTAAAAACTCTAAAAAACTTTAAAAACCTATTTAAGAAAACTCCAAAAAACATTAAAAACCCTAAAAAACTAAAAGAAACCCAAAAACCCCAAAAAGACCCTAAAAACCCAGAAAATCCTAAAACCATAAAAATCCTAAAAAACACTGAAATATCCATGAAAACGTACAAACCTTAAAAACCCTGAAAAACTTCTAAAAACCTCAAACCCCCTAAAAACCTTAAATAAACATAAAAACTAATAAATACCATAAAACCCACTAAAAACTCTTAAAATCTTTTAAACCCCTAAAAATGTTATAAAATATAAAAACCTCAAAAACCCTTAAAACCCCCAAAAAAACCCTAAACCCCAAAAGGCCCTAAAACCCCTTAAAAACCTTAAAAACCCAAAAAACCCTTGAAAACCATTAAAACCCCTCAAAATCCAAGAAAACCCTAAAAAACCTAAACATCATAAAAACCCTAAAAATCCCTAAAAGCGTAAAAACCCCTAAAAACCCTAAAATACTTGAATATAATAAAACCCTTGAAACATTAAAAACATTAAAAACCATAAAAACCAAAAAACCATAAAAAACTATTAAAACCATTAAAATCCCTAAAAATGTTAAAAACTCTAAAAAATATTAAAACCCCTAATAAACTCAAAAAAACCCCAAAAAATAAAAAAGGCCATAAGAATCCAAAAAACCCCTAAAAACCCTAAAAATCCCTGAAAACCCTAAACACCCCTAAAAACCCTAAACAACCCTAAAACCCATAAAAATTGTAAAACCCCCTAAAAATACATGAAAACATAAAAACCATAAAAACCCTTGAAATCGATAAAAACCCCTAAAACCCTAAAAACCCAAAAAACAGCAAAAAACTATAAAACCCCTTAAAACCCAATAAAATTTTAAAAAACTCTAAATACCCTAAAAACATAAAAAAGAAAAAATCCTAAGAACCTATAAAAATCCATAAATAAGTAAAAAACCCTAAAACCCAGAAAAACCCTAGAAAACCATAAAACCACTAAAAACATAAAAAATCCTAAAAATCCATAGAACCCAAAAAACAACTAAAAACTCCAAAAACCCATTAAACCCATAAAAACATTTAAAAACTCTAAAAAACATTAAAACCCTAAAAAATACCTTACACCTCCTGAAAACCCTAAAAAATTAAAACCTTTCAAAATCCCTAAAAATCATAAAAAACATAACCCCCCCCCAAATCCATGAAAACATAAAAAACTCTAAAACCCTTGAAAACCATAAAGACCCCTAAAACCTTTAAAAACTTAAAACCCCATAAAAATCCTAAAAACCACAAAAAAACTCTAAAAATAATTAAACCCCTAAAAGCGTTAAAAAACTTTAAACCCCTTAAAAACAATAAAAACCTCAAAAAACCCCCCAAACACCAAAAGAACCTAAAACCCCTAAAATCCAAAAAACCCATCAAAATCCCTAAAAAGCCTAAAAATACTAAAAACCATAAAAATATTTAAAAACCCCTGAAAATCCCTAAAAACTTAAAATACCCAAAAAACCCTAAGAAACATACTAAAACCATAGAAACCTCTAAAAACCCATAAAACCCCTAAAACCACACTAAAATCTCTAAAAAACCATTAAAACACTAAACACGTTAAAAATCTCTAAAAAACCTTAAAAACCCTTACAACACAAAAAGACCTTAAACCCCCCAAAATCCCTAAAACCTTGAAAACCCAAAAACCCCCAAAAACCCCTAAAAACCCAAAAAACCTTTAAAATTCTTAAAAACCCTAAAAACCATAAAAAAACCTCTGAAATCAAAAAAACCACCTAAATAACATAAAAACCCTAAAAACCCATAAAAATCCTAAAAACCCCTTAAAACTCTACAAACACTTAAAACTCCTAAAAACATTAAAAAGTCAATAAAACTTAAAAACCCTAAAAACTCAAAAAACCATAAAACCCCAAAAGGACCCTAAAAATCTTGAAATACCCTAAAACTCTTGAAAACCCTAAAAAGCGTCAAAATCTATAAAAAAATAAAAACCCTAAAAATAAGAAAATTCCTAAAAACCCTAAAAATGATTAAGATGTAAGAAACCCTAAAAACCCAGAAAAACCCCTGAAAAACCTAAAAACCTTTAAAACCTTAAAAACCTCTATATACCCATAAAATCCAACTAAAAATTCTAAAACCCCTTTAAACTCGAAAAACTTTAAACAAACTCTAAAAAACCATAAAACCCAAAAAAACTCAAAAAACCCCCAAAAGACCATAAAAACCCTAAAAATCCTAAAACTCCTGAAAACCCCTAAAAACCATAAAAAACCCCTAAGAACCATAAAATTCCTAAGATACCCCTAAAAATTCATGAAGACATAAAAATCGTTAAAAAACTTGAAACCCCCCTATAAACTTAAAAACCCTAAGTACCCATAAAACCCCTAAAACCCACTAAAAACTCTAAAAACCTTTAGAACACCCAAAAACTTTAAATAACTCTAAAAACCTCCCAAACCCTAAAAAACCAAAAAAACGCTAAAAACTCAACACCCCCAAACACCCAAAAGACCCTAAAAACTCTAAAAACCCCTAAAACCCCTTCAAAAACTGTAAAAAACCACAAAAATACCTAAAAACCATAAAACCCCTAAAAATCTTATAAACTCCCTAAAAACAATAAATACCCTTTAAACCCCCTAAAATGTTAAAAACTCTAAAAATATTAAAACCCCTAAAAAAACTTGAATACCCCTAAAATCTCAAAAAGAACCCTAAACCCCTGAAAACCTCTAAAATGCTAAAAAACCACTTCAAGATCCTAAAAACACTAAAACCCATAAAAATCCTAAAAAATTCCTTAAAAAATCCTAAAAATCCACAAAATGTAAAAAAACCCTAAAAACCCTTAAAACGCCCTTAAAACAATAAAAATCCCAGAAAACATAAAAAACCCTAAAACCCCAGAAAAACCCTAAAAACCCACCAAAACTCTAAAACCCCTTAAGAACCCGAAAAACATTTAAAAAATCTAAAAAAACTTTTAAACCCAAAAAACACCAAAAAACCCTAAAAACCCAAAAAATACTCTAAAACCCTTAAAAACCCTAAAAATCCTAAAAACCTCTAAAAACACCTAAAAACCATAAAATGCCTAAAAACCCTAAAAATCAAAAAATAAATAAAAATCCTAAAATCCCCTAAAAACTATGAAAAAGTAAAAAACTATAAAAACCCTGAAAAACCCCTGAAAACCATAAAAACCCTACAAACCTCAAAAACCCTAAAAACCAATAAAAACCCAAAAAACCCCATTAAGACTCTAAAAACCCTTAAAACCTCTAAAAACGTTAAAAATTCAAAAAAACATAAAAGACCTAAAAAAACTCTAAATTCCCTTTAAACTCCTAAAAATGCTAAAAAACCTTAAAAAATCTTAGAAACCATAAAAAAATGAAAAAAAAAAACTCTCAACATCCAAAAGACAATAAAAACCATTAAAACCCTAAAAAACCTAAAAACCCTAAAAAAACGTCAAAATCCATAGAACCCTAAAAAACCCTAAAACAATAAAAATATTAAAAAACCCCAAAAATCCATGAAAACATAAAAAACCTAAAAACACTGAAAAACCTCTAAAAACTAAAAAACCCCAAAAAACATTAAAAACCTATAAAAATCCTGAAACTGCTAAAATTTACAAAAAACCTTAAAGCCCTAAAAAACGTTGAAAATATCCAAAAAACATTAAAAACCTTAAAAAACTCAAAAAACCCCCCAAAACCAAAAAAGACCTAAAAACCCTAAAAAACTTTTGAAATCCCTAAACCACTAAAAAACTCTAAAAGCAACAAAAATCCTAAAAACCCCTTGAAATCCATGAAAATATAAAAAGCCGTAAAAACCTATGAAAACCTTAAAAATCCCTAAAAAAATAAAAATACCCTAAAACCCAAAAAAAAACCTAAAAGCTCACTAAAACTCTTAAAACCCTTAAACACTGTAAAAACTTTAAAAAACTAAAAAAATGTTAAAACCCCAAAAAAACTCTAGAAAATATAAAAAACCCAAAAGAACCTAAAAACTCTAAAACCCCCCCAAAACCCTAAAAAACCATGAAAACCCTTAACACCTTTAAATACTAACAAAACCTAAAAAACCTAAACACAATAAAAATACTAAAAACCCATAAAAAGCCATCAGAATGTAAAAAATCCTAAAAACCCTAAAAAACACCATAAAACCATAAAAACCATAAAAACCCCTAAAAACCTAAAAAACCCTAAACCCCATAAAAATAGACTAAAAACTCTTAAACTCTTAAAATCCCTAAAAAGTTTAAAAAACCCTAAAAAGTCATAAACCCCTAAAAAACTCAAAAAAACACTAAAAACCCAAAAGGACCCTAAAAACTCTGAAAAACCCTAAAGAACCCTAGAACCCTCAAAATCCCAAAAAACACTAAAAACCCCTAAAAACCATAAAAATCCAAAAACCCCCTAAAAATCAATGAAAACTTAAAAAATACTAAAAACCCAGAAAAACCCTTGAAACCCACAAAACCCCTAAAAATCCATAAAAACATAAAACCACTAAAAAATCTAAATATCTTTTAAACCCATAAAAACGTTAAAAAATTATAAAAAAAACATAAAAGCCTCTAAAAAATAATAAAACCAAAAGGCCCTAAAAACGATAAAAAGTCTAAAAAACCATAAAATCCCTCAAAATCCCTAACAACCATAAACACCATAAAAATCCTAACCCCCCCCCCCCTAAAATCCATTAAAACGTAAAAAACCCAAAAAACTAGAGAAGCCCCTAAAAACCATAAAAAGCCCTAAATCCTTTAAAACCCTGAAAACCCATAAAAACCCTAAAAACCACTAAAAACTCTAAAAACCAATAAAAACCCTGAAAATGATAAACAAAACTCTAAAAACATTGAAAAACCTAAAACACCATAAAAAACAAAAATAAACCCTAAAAACCTTGAAAACACCTAAAAATCCTAAAAACCCCAAAACCCTTAAAATCCTTAAAAATACTAAAAACCATAAAAATCCTAAAAAACCACTAAAATCCATGGAAATGTAAAAAACCATGAAAAAACCCCAAAACCCCCAAAAACCACTAAAAACTTAAATATCCTAAAAACCCATAAAAACCCTAAAAACCAAAAACACCACTAAAAACCAATTAAACCCCTAAAACATTAAAAAACTCTAAAAGCCTTAAAAACCCTAAGAACTCAAAAAAACCCTAAAACCCAAAAAGAAACTAAAAAACCTAAAAAAACACTAAAATTATAAAAAACCATGAATAATACCATAAACCCTCAGAATCCCTAAAAACCCTAAAACCTTAAAAACCAGAAAAAACCCAAAAACACCTAAAATACCCCTAAAACCCCTAAAATACCCCTAAAAACCATAAAACCCCCCTAAAAACCTTAAAACCCCTAAACATTCAAAAAACACCTAAATAACACTAAAATCTCTAAAACCCATTAATACCACTAAAACGTTAAAAAACTCTAATAACCCATAAAAACCCTAGAAATCATAAAAAACTCTAAACCCCTAAAAGAACCTAAAGCCATGAAAACCTTAAAAACCCCTAAAAACAATAAAACCCTCAAAATCTCTAAAACCCATAAAAACCATAAAAATACTTAAAACCCCCTAAAATCGATAAACATGTAGAAACTCCTGAAAAAACATAAAAAACTCAAAAAAACCACTAAAACCCCAAAAGATCCTCAAAACCCTTAAAACCCCTACAAACCCCCCTAAAAATTCTAAAAAACACTCAAAATCACTAAAAACCATACAAAACCCAAAAAAAACATGAAAGTTCTAAAAAATACCTAAAATTTCATGAAAACCAAAAAACTCCTAAAAGCAATAAAAACTCATAAAACCCCAAAAAACCCACTAAAAACTCTAAAAACCCTAAGAAACCTTAAAAGGTTAAAAACTCTAAAAATTAAATCCTCTAAAAACTAAAAAAAAACCTAAAAACCCCTAAAAACACAAAAAGACCCAAAAACCCTATAAACCACAAAAAACCCTAAAACCCCTTAAAAACCCTAAAACCCCTTAAAAACCCTAAAACTCTAAAAAATATCAAAATCCCTAAAACCCCTAAAAAACCCTACAAACCATAAAAATCCTAAAAACCCCAAAAATCCATGAAAACATAAAAAACCTTGAAAACACCTTGAAAAACCCTCTGAAAACATAAAAACCCCTTAAAACCTTAAATAACCCTAAAACCCCATAAAAACCCTAAAACATCACTAAAATTTCTAAAAACACCAAAACCCCTAAAATATGATAAAAACTCTAAAAGACCATGCCTTTTAAAAAACTCTACAACCCCCTAAAAACTCAAAAAAAACCCTAAAAACCCAAAACGACCCTAAAAACCCTAAAAAAATCCTTAAACCCCTTGAAAACCCCTAAAATTGCTCAAAATCCCCAAAAATACTAAAATACTAAAAATGATAAAAATCATAAAAACCCAAAAAATCCATGATAATGTAAAAGAACTCCAAAAACCATGTTAACCCCTTAAAACTATAAAACCCCCAAAAAACCTAAAACCCCCCCCAAAAACATAAAAACCACTAAAAACTCGAAAACCCTTTAAACCCATAAAAACATTAAGAAACTCTAAAAAACCTTAAAATCCCTAAAAAACTGAAGAAAAAACCCCCTAAAAAACCAAAAGACCCTAAAAACCTAGAAAACCCCAAACACACTTGAAAAATACTTTAAACCCTCAAAATCCCTAAAACCCATAAAAACATTAAAAACAAAAAAAATCTAAAACTCCCACTAAAAATCCATCAAATCATTAAACAAACCTAAAAAACCCCAAAAATCATAATGACCCTAAATACCTAAAAAACCCTAAATACCTAAAAAACCCTAAAACCCATAAAAACTCTAAAAACCACTAAAAACTCTAAAAACATTTAAAAATCCTAAAAACAATAAAAAATAGAAAAACCTTTAAACCTCTAGAAAACTCAAAAAAGACCCAAAAAACCCAAAAAAAACCTTAAAACCCCTACAAAACCCAAAACACTTCAAAAACCCCTAAAAAACCCCCAAAACCTCAAAATCCCAAAATACCATAAAAATAATAAAAGTTTTAAAAAACCCCTAAAAATCGATTAAAACTTAAAAACCCTAATAACACTGAAAAAACCCTGAAACCCTTCCCTAAAAACCACAAAAATCCTAAAAACCCATAAAAACCCTAAAACCCATAAAAAACTCTAAAACAACATAAAACCCCTAAAAATGTTAAAAACACTCTAAAAACATTTAAACCCCTAAAAACTCAAAAAATACCCCTAAAAACCCAAAAGACCCTAAAACCCCTAAAAACCTAGAAAAAACTTTGAAATCCAAAAAACCCCCAAAAAACTTTAAAACGCCTAAAAAAATTAAAACACAAAAAACCAAAAAAAATCTAAAACCCTTAAACCCCCTAAAAACATTAACAACTCTAAAAAACCTTAAAAACCCAAAAAACTCAAAAAAACCCCAAAAACCTAAAAAGACCCAAAAAACACTGAAAACCCTAAAACGCCTGAAAACCCTGAAAACCCCTCAAAATCCCTAAAAACCATAAAAACCCTAAAAATCATAAAAATAATAAAAATACCCTAAAAATCCATGAAAACATAAAAATCCTTAAAAGCCCAATAAAATTAATAAAAATCATATAACCCATAAAAACCTCAAAATGCCTAAAAACCCATAAAACCCCATAAAACCCACTAAAAACTCTAAAAATAATTAAAATCCCTAAAAACTATAAAAAAAACTCTAAAAAACCTTTTGATACCCTAAAAAACACAAAAAAACCCCCAAAACCCCAAAAATACCCTAAACACCTAGAAAAATTATAAAAATCATAAAACACTTGAAAAACCCTAAACCCTAAAAATCCCTAAAAACCTTGAAAATCATAAAAATCCCCAAAAAATCCATTAAAATGTAAAAACCCCAATGTACCCTAAAAAACCCCTAAAAACCTTAAAAACTCAAAACCCCCCATAAAAACCCCAAAAACCAACTTAAAACTCTAAAAACCCTTAAAATCCCTAAAAACATTAAAAAACCTTTAAAAACTCAAAAAACCTAAAAACCAAAAAATTCCCTAAAAACCCAAAAAAACCCCTAAAAACCCCAAAACCATCTAAAAATTCCACAAAGCCGCAAACTCCCTAAAACCCCTAAAACCCCTAAAACCCAAAAAAATCCAAACCCCCCCCCCCAAAAAAAAACCATGAAAACGTATAAGCTCCAAAAAACACTCAAAAACCCTCTTAAAACCATAAACCCCCTAAAAACATAAAAAGCTCTAAAAACCCATAAAAACCCTAAAAACACACTAAAACTCTAAAAACCCTTAAAACCAATAAAATCATTAAAAAAACATAAAAAACTATAAAACTCTAATTAATTCAAAAAAACTCTAAAAACCCAAAAAGACCATAAAAACCTTGAAAAACACTTAAAATCTTAAAAAACCCATCAAAATCCGTGAAAAAAAATAAAAAACTCTAAAAACCCTAAAAAATCATGAAAACCATAAAATCCCCTAAGAACCTTAAAAACCTAAAAACCCATAAAAATCCTAAAAACCATTAAAAACTCTAAAAACCCTTAAAACACCTAAAAACATTAAAAAGATCTAAAAAACCGTAAAACATCTAAAAACTCAAAAAAAATTACTAAAACACAAAAGGCCTTAAAACCCCTAAAAACCCATGAAAAACCTTAAAATCCTCAAAATCCCTAAAAACAATAAAAACCTTAAAAATCCTAAAAAGAGCCCTAAAAATACATGAAAACATCAAAAACCCAAAAATTCATGAGAAAATCCAAAAAACCATAAAAACCATTATAAAACTTAAAATAGATACCATGCAAAAAAACATAAAAATCCCGTTAAACCCCTAAAAATCCAATAAAAATTCTAAAAAATATTAAAAACCCCCAAAATGTTAAAAGTATCTAAAAAACCTTGCCTTGTAAATAAATTCTAAAGACCCTAAAACCCCAAAAAGACCCTCAAAACCATGAAAACCCCTAAAACCCTCAAAATCTCGACAATTCATAAAAAAAAAATAAAAACTATAAAAAATAAAAAATCCCTAAAAAATCCATGAAAACATAAAAATCATAAAAACCCTAAAACCCCATTAAAACAATAAAAACCCCAAAACCTTAAAAAATGCATAAAAACCCTAAAACCACTAAAAACTCTAAAAACCCTTAAAACCCCTAAAAATATTAAAAAACTCTGAGAAACCTTAAAAAGCTAAAAACTAAAAAAATCCCCAAAAATTGAAAAGGACCGTAAAAACCCTTGAAACCATCAAAACCTCAGAAAAATCCTAAAAACCTTAAAACCCCTAAAACAAAAAAAAACTATAAATACAATAAAAATTCTAGAAAAACCCCTAAAAATCATTGAAAATGTAAAAAACCCTAAAAACCCGCTGAAAACCATAAGAACCTATAGAAACCTTAAAACCCCTAAAACCAATAAAAACCCTAAAACCACTAAAACTCTAAAAACCCTTAAAACCCTTAAAACCCTTAAAAACCTAAAAACATTAAAAACTATAAAAAAACCTTAAAATTACTAAAAAACTCAGAGAAAACCTTAAAAAACCAAAGTGACCCTGAAAAGCAGTAAAAACCCTAAAAATCCTAAAAACCCTAAGCAAACCCTAAAAATCTAAAAAAATCCCTAAAATCTATAAAAATTATAAAAAACACAATAAAATCCATGAAAATGTAAAAAACCCAAAAAACCCTGAAAAAACCATGAAAATCATAAACCCCATATAACCTAAAAACCACTAAAAACTCCAAAACACTTTAAACCCCAAAAAACATTAAAAAACTCTAAAAACCTTAAAAACACTTTAAAAATAAAAAAAATTAAACCCCTAAAAAACCAAGGGAATCCTAAAATCCCTAAAAACCTAAAAACCCAAAGGACCCTCAAAAACTTAAAAACCCAAAAAAAACACTAAAAGCCCTTAATATCCTAAGAACCCCCTAAAAATCTATGAAAATGCAATAATCCCAAAAAATCTTGAACAACCCCTAAAAACCATAAAAACTCCAAAAAACATTAAAAAACAAAAAAATCCATAATACCCTTAAAACCCACTTAAAATTCTAAAAGACTTAAAACCCCTAAAAAAATAAAAAAACTCTTAAAAACCTTAAAACCCTAAAAACTCAAAAAGACCCTAAAAACCATAAGAACTCTAAAAACCCATAAACACCCTAAAGATGTTAAAAACTATAAAAAAAATTAAAAACCCTAAAACTCTAAAAATCCCCAAAAACCAAAAAAGACCCTAAAAACCCTAAAAACACATGAAATACCATAAAACCACTAGAACCCCTAAAAAATTCAAAATCCCTAAAAACCCTGAAAAAACCCGAAAAAGAAAAAAAAATCCTAAAACCCCTAAAAATTCATGAAAATGTAAAACACCCTAAACCCCCCCCGGAAAAACATAAAAACCTCTAAAAACCTTAAAAAGACTAAAAACCCCCAAAACCATTAAAAACCCTTTAAACCCCAAAAAACAATAAACACTCTAAAAACCCTTAAAACCCTAAAAAACTAAAAGAAAACCCTAAAAACCCAAAAAGACCCTAAAAACCCTAAAAACCCTAAAAACCTAAAAACCTCTGAAAAACACTAAAAACCATTAAAATCCATAAAACCATAAAAATCCTAAAAACCCCCAAAAATTCATGAAAACAAAAAAAACACTAAAAACCCCTAAAAATCATAAGAACCCTAAAAACCTTAAAAACCCATAAAAACCCTAAAACCACTAAAAACACTAAAAACCCTCAAACCCCTAAAATGCTAAAAACTCTAAAAAACCTTAAGAATGCTAAACAACTAAAAAAACCCTAAAAACAAAAAAGACCGTAAAAACCCTAAGAAACACTAAAATCCCTAAAAACCCTAAAAACCTTCAAAATCCCAAAAAACACTAAAAACCCTAAAAACAATAAAAATCCTAAAAAGCCCAAAAATTCATGAAAATGTAAAAACCCCTAAAAACTCTGAAAAAAACCTTGAAATCCATAAACCCCCCTAAAAACCTTAAAATCCAAAAAAAAACCCCTTAAGACCACTAAAAGATCTAAAAACCCTTTTAAATCCCTAAAAATGTTTAAAATATCTAAAAAAATTAAAATCCCTAAGAAACTCAAAAACCCTTAAAATCCCAAAAATACCCTAAAACCCCCCAAAAAACTCTAAAAACCTTTAAAAACCCCTAAAAGCTGTTAAAATTTCTAAAAACCATAAAAAACTATAAAAACAATAAAAATTCAAAAAACCCCCTAAAAATCCAAGAAAACATAAAAAACCCCAAAACCCTAAAAACCGCCAGAAAACGATAAAAACCCATAAAACCTTTAAAAACCCAAAGCCCCATAGAAAACCTAAAAAATCCACCAAAAACTCTAAAACCCTTTAAACCAATAAAAATGTTAAAAAACTCTCGAAAACATTGAAAACCCTAAAAACCGAAAATAAAATCCTGAATACCCAAAAAGACCCTAAAACCATGAAAACCCCTAGAACCCTAAAACACCTAAAACCTCATAAAAAACCATAAAAACCCTCAAAATCCAAAAGAAAACCTAAAAACTATAAAAACCATACAAATCCTAAAAAACCATAAAAATCCATAAAAATGTAAAAAACCTTGAAAACAATGAAAAAACTAAGAAAACCATAAAACCCCTAATAACATAAAAAACATCTAAAAACCCAGAAAAAAAACTAAAATCCACTAAACAAAATCTAAAAACCCTTCAAAACCCTAAAAAGTTTAAAAAATATTGCAAACCTAGAAAACACTAAAAACACAAAAAAAACCCAAAAACCCCAACAAACTCTAAAAACTCTGAAAAACCTTAAAAACTCTAAAAACCATAAAAATTATAAATAATGCCTAAAAATCCATGAAAACATAAAAAAACCCTAAAAACCCTGGAAAAACATAAAAACCCCCAAAAAACATAAAACCATAAAAACCATAAAACCCCTAAAAACCCACTAAAAACTTTTAAACCCATAAAACCCCTAAAGATGTTAAAAAACTCTAAAAACCATGAAACCCCTAAAAACTCAAAAAAACCCTAAAAACCCAAAAAGACCTTAAAAATCCTCAAAAATTATACCCCCCCCCCTAAAACCCTAAAAACCCTTAAAATTTCTAAAAACACTAAGGACCCCTAAAAACCATAAAAATCCTAAAAAAACCCTAAAAATCAATGAAAAAATAAAAAATCCTAAAAAACCTATAATTCCCCTACAAACCACAAAACCCCCGAAAACCTTTGAAACCCTAAGAACCCCTAAAAACTATAAAAACCCCCTAAAACTAAAAAACCCTTTAAAACCCTAAAAACATTAAAAAAATATAAAACCTTACAAACCCTAAAAAACTCAAAAAGACTTAAAAACCCAAAACACCCCTAAAAACCCAAATAAACCCTAAAAACATGGAAAACCCCTTTAAAACCATAAAACCCTAAAAACCTTAAAAACCCATAAAACCCACTAAACACTCTAAAATCCCTTAAAACCCTTAAAAACCACAAAAAATTCAAAAATATCCGAAAATCAAAAAATGAATCTAAAACACTAAAAAACCATAAAAACACTAAAAACCCTAAAAACACCCAAAATACCTACCCTAAAAAAAACCTAAAACCCATAATAATCCTAAAAAAATCTAAAAATCCATGAAAACGTAAAAATCCCAAAAACTTGAAACCCCCCTGAAAACCATAATACCCCTAAAACATTGAAAAACACTAAAAATCCATAAAATCCTTAAAAACCCACTAAAAGGCCTAAAAACCCTAAAATCCCCTAAAAACATTAAAAACTCTTAAAAACCATAAGAACACTAAAATCCATAAAAATTCTTAAAAAACTTAAAAAAATCTAAAAACCCATAAAAACCCAAAAATTAATGAAAACTATAAAAACCCTTAAAACATTTAAAATGGTTAAAAATCTCTAAAAACTTAAAAGTTCTAAAAACTTAAAAAATTACCTAGAAACCCAAAAGGACACTCAAACCCAGAAAACCCTAAAAACCCTAAAAACCCTAAAAACCACTAAAAACCCTGAAACACCTCAAAATTCCTTAAAAGCATAAGAAACACTAAAAATCAGAAAACACCTAAAAATCCCCTATAAATCCATGAAAAAGTAAAAATCCTAAAAACCCTGAAGAACCCCTAAAAACCATAAACCCATAAAAACCTTAAAACAGCATAAAAACCCCATAAAACATCTAAAAACTCTAAAAACCCTTAAAACCCCTAAAATGTTTAAAAAAACACAAAAAAACCATAAAACCCCCCAAAAAATCAAAAAAACCATAAAAACACAAAAGACCCCAAAACCCCTGAAAACACCTAAAACCCCTTAAAACCCTCAAAAACCTAAAAAACCTAAAAAATCCTAAAAACTATAAAAATCCAAAAAAATCCCCCAAAAATCCATAAAAATGTAAAAAACCCTAAAAACCTTGAAAACCTCCAAAAACCATAAAACCCTTAAAACATTAAAAAACCCTAAAAACCCATAAAAATCCTAAAAACCACTATAAACTATTAAAACCCTCAAAACCCCAAAAAATGATAAAAAACTAAAAAAACCTTACAAAAATCAAAAAACACTAAAAACCTAAAAAACCCGGAAAACCCATGAAAACCCCTAAAACACTCAAAATCCGTAAAAACCCTAAAAACTATGAAAATCCTAAAAACATAAAAATCCATGAAAACCTAAAAAACCCTGAAAAAACCCCTAAAACCATAAAAACTCCTGAAAACTCTAAAAATTCCTAAAAACCCTAAAAAACTCAAAAAAACCCTAAAACTCAAAAAAGACCCTAAAAATCCTAAAATCCCAAAAAGCCCTTAAAACCCTAAAATGCATCAAAACCCATAAAAACCCTAAAAACCCTTAATATCATAAAAATCCTAAAAAACCGCTAAAAATCCATAAAAATGTAAAAAAACATAAAAACCTTGAAAACCCCCTGAAAATCATATAAACCACTAATTTTTTTTAAAAAACACTAAAAACCCATAAAAACCTTAAAAACCACTAAAAATCCCAAAAACCCTCAAAACCACTAAAAACGTTAAAAATTCTAAAAAAACTTAAAACCCCTAAAAACGCAACAAAATAATAAGCAATAAAACCCTGAAACACCTCAAACCCTTTGAAAACCCCTAAAAACGCATATAAAACCCTCAAATCCCTAAAAACCCGCAAAACCCCAAAAACCCATAAAAATCGTTAAAACCCCCTAAAAATCCATAGAAACGTAAAAAATCCTAAAAAACCTAAAAAACACCTTAATACCATAAAAACCCCTAAAACCTTAAAAAATCCTAAAACTCCATAAAAACCCTAAGACCCACAAAAAAACTTAAAACAACTTAGAACCCCTAAATATGCTAAAAAACACTAAAACCTTTAAAAACCTAAAAAACTCAAAAAAACCTAAAACCCCAAAAATACCCTAAACACCGTAAAAACCATAAATACCCCTAAAAACCTTAAAAAACACTAAAAACACATAAAAACAAAAAATACCATCTAAAATACTAAAAATGTCTAAAATCCATAAAAACCGAAAAAATTCAAAAAAAACCCATAAAAACCCCAATAAGACAATAAAAAGCATTAAATCCTAAAAACCAAAAAAATAAAAAAACCCTAAAAACCACTAAAAATCCTAAAATCTATAAGAACACTAAAAGCCTAAAAACCATAGAAATATTAAAAAACCCTAAGAATGTATGGAAATGTAAAAAGCCCTAAAAACATTTAAAAACCCTAAAAACACATAAAAACCTAAATAACACTAAAAAATATAAAAACCCTTAAAACTAATAAAAATGTTAAAAAACTCTAAAAACCCTAAAAACCTTGAAACCCTTGAAAACCCCAAAAAATTATTAAAATCCCGAAAAACCCAAAAAAAACCTAAAAACCATAAAATTCTAAAAAAAAACCCTTAATATTAATGACAACATAAAAACCCCTATAAACCCTAAAAACCCCCTAAAAACCATAAAAACCATAAAAAACTTTAAAAACTCCATAAAACCCATAAAAACCCTAAAAACACTCATAACCATAGAATCCTAAAAACCCATTAAAAACTCTCAAATCCCTAAAAACTCCTAAAAAAATTTAAAAACTATAAAAAACATTAAAACCCCTATAAGACTAAAAAAATCCTAAAAACCCAAAAATTCTCTAAAAACCCTGAAAACCCTAAAACCCCGAAAATGAGAAAAACCCTAAAACTTCTCAAAATGCCTAAAAACCCAAAAACCCCTAAAAACTATAAAAATCCTAAAACCCCCCTAAAAATCAATGATAACGTAAAAACCCCAAAAAACCTAAAAATCCCCTAAAAACCATAAAACCCCTAAAAACATTAAAAACCCTAAAACCCCATAAAACCCCACAAAACCCACTAAAATCACAAAAACCCTTAAATCCCTAAAAATGTTTAAAACTATTAAAGAACTTAAAAACCATAAAGAACTCAAAAAAGACTAAAAACCCAAAAAGACCCTAATAACCTAAAAACCCTCAAAATCAAAAAAAAACCCTAAAAACTATCAAAACCCACTAAAAATTCATCAAAATGTAAAAAATCATAATTTTTTTGAAAAACCGCCTAAAACCATAACAACCCAAACAAATATATAAACCCGAAAACCCGAAAAAAAACCCTGAAAAGCCACTAAAAACTCTAAAAAACATTAACACCCTATTTAAAAAAACTCCAAAAACATTAAAAACCAAAAAAAACCCTAAAAAACCAAAAAGACCCTAAAAACCCAGAAAATCCTAAAACCCATAAAAATCCTAAAAAACACCGAAAACTCCATGAAAAACGTACAAACCTTTAAAACCCTGAAAAACCCCTGAAAACCTCAAACCCCCTAAAAACCTTAAATAAACATAAAAACTAATAAATACCATAAAAACCCACTAAAAACTCTTAAAACCTTTAAAACCCCTAAAAATGTTATAAAATTTAAAATCCTTAAAACCCCTTAAAAACCCCAAAAAAACCCTAAAACCCAAAAAGGCCCTAAAACCCCTTAAAACCCTTAAAAACCCAAAAAAAACCCCTTGAAAACCCCTAAAACCCATCAAAATCCAAGAAAACCCTAAAAAACCTAAACATCATAAAAACCCTAAAAAACCCTAAAAATCCATGAAAGCGTAAAAATCCCTAAAAACCCTAAAATCCTTGAAAATAATAAGAACCCTTAAAACCTTAAAAACATTAAAAATCCATAAAAACCAAAAAACCACAAAAAACTATGAAAAACATTAAAATACATAAAAACGTTAAAAACTCTAAAAAATATTAAAACCCCTAATAAACTCAAACAAACCCCAAAAAATCCAAAAAGGCCATAAGAATCCAAAAAACCCCTAAAAATCCCAGAAAACCCTAAACACCCTCAAAATCCCTAAAACCCATAAAAATCGTAAAACCCCCTAAAAATCCATGAAAACGTAAAAAACCATAAAAACCCTTGAAATCCATAGAAACCCCGAAAACCCTAAAAAACCCTAAAAACCCAAAAACAGCAAAAAAATATAAAACCCCTTAAAACCTAATAAAATTTTAAAAAACCATAAAAAACTTAAAAAACACAAAATCCTAAGAACCTATAAAAATCCATAAATAAGTAAAAAAAACATAAAACCCAGAAAAACCCTAGAAAACTATAAAACCACTAAAAACATAAAAAATAATAAATATCATTTAGAACCCTAAAAACAACTAAAAACTCCAAAAACCCATTAAACCCTGAAAAACATTTAAAAACTCTAAACAACCTTAAATCCCTAAAAAATTAAAACCTTTCAAAATCCCCCCCAAATCAATGAAAATGTAAAAAACTCCGAAACCCTTGAAAACCATAAATACCCCTAAAAACCTTTAAAAACATAAAACCCCATAAAAATCCAAAAAATAAAAAAAACAATAAAAAGCCTTAAAACCACTAAAAGCGTTAAAAAACTCTAAACCCCTTAAAAACACAAAAAAAACTCAAAAAAACACCAAAACCCCGAAAGACCCTAAAACCCCAAAAATCCCAAAAACTCATCAAAATCCCTAAAAGCCTAAAAATAGTAAAAACCATAAAAATATTTAAAAACCCCTGAAAATCCCTAAAAACATAAAATACCCAAAAAAAACCTGAGAAACCCACTAAAACCATAAAAACCATAGAAAACCCTAAAAACCCATAAATCCCCTAAAACCACACTAAAATCTCTAAAACCCATTTAAAACACTAAAAACGTTAAAAATCACTAAAAACCTTTAAAACCCTTACAACACAAAAAGACCTTAAACCCCCTAAAATCCCTAAAATCTTGAAAACCCAAATAACCTTAAAACCCCCTAAAAACCCTTAAAACCCCAAAAATTACTAAAAACCCTAAAAACCATAAAAAACCCCTGAAATAAAAAAACAACTAAATAACATAAAAACCATAAAAATCCATAAAAATCATAAAAACCCACTTAAAACTCTACAAACCCTTGAAACTCCTAAAAACATTAAAAAATCAATAAAACTAAAAACCCTAAAAACTCAAAAAACAATAAAACCCCAAAAGGACCCTAACAATCCTAAAAAACCCTAAAACTCTTGAAAACCCTAAAAAACGTCAAAATCTATAAAAACACTAAAAACCCTAAAAATAAGAAAAATTCTAAAAACCCTAAAAAATGATTAAGATGTAAAAAACCCTAAAATCCCTGAAAAACCCCTGAAAAACCTAAAAACCCTTAAAAACCATAAAAACCTCTAAATACCCCTAAAACCCAACTAAAAACTCTAAAACCCCTTTAAACTCCAAAAACTTTAAAAAACTCTAAAAAACCATAAAACCCAAAAAAAACTAAAAAAACCCCAAAAAGACCATAAAACCCTTTAAAAATCCTGAAAACCCTAAAAACTCCTTAAAACCCCAAAAAACCATAAAAAACCTGAAGAACCATAAAATTTCTAAGATACCCCTAAAAATTCATGAAGACATAAAAATCGTTAAAACCCTTGAAAACCCCCTGAAAACATAAAAAGCCCAAAGTTTTCATAAAACCCCTAAAAACCCACTAAAAAATCTAAAAACCTTTAGAACCCCTAAAAATTTAAATAACTCTAAAAACCTCCAAAACCCTAAAAAACTAAAAAGAAATGCTGAAAACGCAACCCCCCCCCAAACACCCAAAAGACCCTAAAAACCCTAAAAACCCCTAAAAACTCTTCAAAAACTGTAAAAACCTCAAAATACCTAAAAACCATAGAAACCCTAAAACCCCTAAGAATCCATGAAAATATAAAGAACCTTAAAACCCCCCTAAAAACCATAAAACCTTAAAAACTCCTTAAAAACAATAAATACCCTTTAAACCCCCTAAAACATTAAAAACTCTAAAAATATTAAAACCCCTAAAAAAACTTGAAAACCCCTAAAATCTCAAAAAGACCCTTAAACCCACGAAAAACCCCTAAAACCCTAAAAACACCTAAAAGACCCTAAAACCCATAAAAATCCTAAAAAATTCCTAAAAATCTACAAAATGTAAAAAAAAACCCTAAAACCCTTAAAACCTCCTGAAAACAATAAGAATCCCAAAAAACAAAAAAACCCTAAAAGCCCATAAAAACCCTAAAAACCCACTAAAAACTCTAAAATCCCTTAAAAACCGAAAAACATTAAAAAAATATAAAAAAACTTTTAAACCCAAAAAACACAAAAAAACTCTAAAAACCCAAAAAATACTCCAAAATTCTTAAAAACCCTAAAAATCCTAAAAACCTTTAAAAACACCTAAAAACCATAAAATGACTAAAAATAATAAAAAACATAAGATAAATAAAAATCCTAAATCCACCTAAAAACCATGAAAAAGTAAAAAACTATAAAAACCCCTGAAAACCACAAAATCCCCTACAAACCTCAAAAACCCTAAAACCCAATAAAAACCCCAAAAAACCCCATTAAGACTCTTAAAACCCTTAAAACCTCTAAAAATGTTAAAAACTCTAAAAAACACAAAACACCTAAAAAACTCAAAAAAAATTCTAAAAACCCAAAATGGCCTTAAAAACTGTAAAAAACCCAAAAACTTTTGAAAACCCTCAAAAACCCTCAAAATCTCTAAAAACCCTAAAACCCCCTAAAAACATAAAAATCCTAAAACACCCCTAAAAATTCTTGAAAACATAAAAAACCTTAAAAACCGATACAAACCCTAAAAACCACTAAAAACTCTAAAAACCCCTAAAACCATAAAAATCCCTAAAAACCATAAAAACCCATAAAAATCCTAAAAACCCCTAAAATTCCATTAAAACATAAAAAACTCTAAAAAACTCTTAAAACCCCCTAAAAACATATAATCCCCTGAAAACCTTAAAAATCCTAAAAACCCGCTAAAAACTCCAAATTCCCTTTAAACTCCTAAAAATGTTAAAAAACATTAAAAAATCTTAGAACCAATAAAAAACAAAAAGGAAAATTCTCAACATCCAAATGACAAAAAAACCATAAAACCCCTAAAAAACCTAAAAACCCTCAAAAAACGTCAAAATCCATAAAATCCTAAAAAACCCTAAAACCATAAAAATATTAAAAAACCCCTAAAGTCCATGAAAACATAAAAAACCTCTAAAAACTAAAAAACCCCCAAAAACATTAAAAAACCCATAAAAATCCTAAAACTGCTAAAATTTACAAAAAACCATAAATCCCTCAAAAATGCTGAAAATATCTAAAAAACATTTAAAACCTTACAAACCTCAAAAAAACCCTAAAAACAAAAAAGGACCTAAAAACCCTAAAAAAATTTTGAAATCCCTAAACCACTGAAAAACTATAAAAGCCATAAAAATCCTAAAAACTCCTTGAAAACCATAAAAATCCCTAAAAATCTAAAAATACCATAAAGCCCATAAAACCCTAAAAACTCACTAAAACTATTAAAACACTTAAACACTGTAAAAAATTTAAAAAAACTAAAAAAAATCTTAAAAACCCAAAAAAACTCTAGAAAATTCAAAAAACCCAAAAGAACCTAAGAACTCCAAAAACCCAAAAACCCCTAAAAAACCATGAAAACCCTTAACACCTTTAAATACTAACAAAACCTAAAAAACCTAAACACAATAAAAATACTAAAAACCCCTAAAAATCCATTAGAATTTAAAAAATCCTAAAAACCCCATAAAACCATAAAAACCCCTAAAACCCTAAAAAAACCCTAAACCCCATAAAAATACACTAAAAACGCTTAAACTCTTAAAATCCCTAAAATTTTTAAAAAATTATAAGAAGTCATAAACCCCTAAAAACTCAAAAAACACTAAAAACCCAAAAGGACCATAAAAACCCTAAAAAACCCTAAAGAACCCTAGAACCCCCAAAATCCATAAAAACACTAAAAACCCCAAAAAACCATAAAAATCCAAAAACCCACTAAAAATCAATGAAAACATGAAAAATCCTAAAAACCCTTGAAAACCACAAAACCCCTAAAAACCCTTAAGACCCCTAAAAATCCATAAAAACAAAAAACCACTAAAAAATATAAAAATCCTTTAAACCCATAAAAATGTTAAAAAATTATAAAAAAACATTAAAGCCTCTAAAAAACTCAAAAAATAATAAAACGAAAAAGGCCCTAAAAAAGATAAAAATCCAAAAAACCCTAAATCCATCAAAATCTCTAACAACCATAAACACCATAAAAATCCTAAAAACCTTGAGAAGCCCCTAAAAAAAATAAAAAACCCTAAAAGCCTTTAAAACCCTAAAAGCCTTTAAAACCCTAAAAACCCATAAAACCCCTAAAAACCACTAAAAACTCTAAAAACCCATAAAAACTCTAAAAATGATAAAAAAACTCTAAAAACATTAAAAAACCTAAAACACCTTAAAAACAAAAAAAATACCCTAAAAAACTTGAAAACACCTAAAAATCCTAAAAACCTAAAACCCTTAAAATCCTTAAAAACCCTAAAAACCATAAAAATCCTAAAAAACCCCCTAAAATCCATGGAAATGTAAAAAACCATGAAAAACCCCTAAAACCCAAAAAACCACTAATAACTTATATATCCTAAAAACCCATAAAAACCCTAAAAACCAGAAACACCACTAAAAACCCTTAAACCCCTTAAAACATTAAAAAAATCTAAAGGCCTTAAAAACCCTAAAAACTCAAAAAAACCCTAAAACACAAAAATAAACTTAAAAACCTAAAAAAACACTAAAATTCCAAAAAAACATGAAAAATACCATAATTCCTCAGAATCCCTAAAAACCCTAAAACCTTAAAAACCAGAAAAAATCCTAAAACCCCTAAAATACCCCTAAAACCCCTAAAATACCCCTAAAAACCATAAAACCCTCTAAAAACCTTAAAAACCCTAAAAATCAAAAAAAAAACACCTAAATACACACTAAAATCTATAAAACCCATTAATACCACTAAAACGTTAAAAAACTATAATAACCCTTAAAACCCGTAAAAAATAAAAAAAAACTCTAAACCCCTAAAAGACCCTAAAGCCCTGAAATACCTTAAAACCCCCTAAAAACCATAAAACCCTCAAAATCTCTAAAACCCCTAAAAACCATAAAAATACTTAAAACCCCATAAAATTCATAAACATGTAAAAACTCCTGCAAAAACATAAAAAACTAAAAAAATCCCACTACAACCCCAAAGGAACTCAAAATGCTACAAACCCCTAAAACCCCCTAAAAATTCTTAAAACCCCTCAAAATCACAAAAAACCCTACAAAACCCAAAAAACCATGAAAGTCCTAAAAAACCCCTAAAAATCCATGAAAACCTAAAAAACCCTAAAAAATCTCAAAAACCCTTAAAAACAAAAAAACTCCTAAAAACAATAAAAACTCATAAAACCCCAAAAAACCCCAGAAACCCACTAAAACTCTAAAAACCCTAAAACCCTTAAAAGGTTAAAAACTCTAAAAAAATTAAATCCTCTAAAAACTCAAAAAAACACACCTAAAAACCCCTAAAAACACAAAAAGACCCAAAACCCCTAAAAACCACTAAAAACCCTAAAACCCCTTAAAACCCCTAAAACCACTTAAAAACCCTAAAACCCTAAAAAAATCTCAAAATCCCTAAAAACCCTAAAAAACCCTACAAACCATAAAAATCCTAAAAACCCCAACAATCCATGAAAACATAAAAAACCTTGAAAAAACCCTTGAAAACATAAAAACCCCTTAAAACCTTAAATAACCTTAAAACATCACTAAAATTTCTAAAAGCACCAAAACCCCAAAATATGATAAAAACTCTAAAAGACCTTGCCTTTTAAAAAACTCTAAAACCCCCTAAAAAACTCAAAAAAACACTAAAAACCCAAAACTGCCCTAAAAACCCTAAAAAATCCTTAAACCCCCTGAAAACCCCAAAAAATGCTCAAAATCCCCAAAAATACTAAAATACTAAAAACCATAAAAATCATAAAAACCCAAAAAATCTATGATAAAGTAAAAGCTCTCCAAAAACCATGATAACCCCTTAAAACTATAAAACCCCAAAAAACCTAAAACCCCCCAAAAAACATAAAAACCACTAAAAACTCAAAAATCCTTTAAACCCCTAAAAACATTAAGAAACTCTAAAAAACCTTAAAAAACCTAAAAAACGGAAAAAGAACCCCTAAAAACCCAAAAGACTCTAAAAACCTAGAAAACCCTAAACACACTTAAAAAATACTTTAAACCCTCAAAACCCCTAAAACCCATAAAAACCTTAAAAACAAAAAAAAAACTAAAACTCCCCCTAAAAATCCATCAAATCATTAAAAAAATCTAAAAAACCCTAAAAACCATAATGACCCCTAAATACCTTAAAAAACCTAACAACCTGAAAAACCCTAAAAACCCATAAAAACTCTAAAAACCACTAAAAACTCTAAAAACATTTAAAAACCATAAGAACATTAAAAAAAATATAAAACCTTTAAACCTCTAGAAAACTCAAAAAAGACCCAAAAACCCCAAAAAATGCATAAAAACCCTAAAAACCCAAAACACTATAAAAACCCCTAAAAACCCCTCAAAATCCCAAAATACCCTAAAAACAATAAAAATTATAAAAAAACCCCTAAAAATTGATTAAAACTTTAAAACCCTAATAACGCTGAAAAAACCATGAAACCCTTTAAACCCCTAAAAACCACAAAAATCCTAAAAACCCATAAAAACCCTAAAACCCAAGAAAAACCCTAAAACCCCATAAAACCCGTAAAAATGATAAAACACTCTAAAAAACCTTAAAACCCCTAAAAACTCAAAAAACCCCATAAAAACCCGAAAGACCCTAAAAACCTAGAAAAAACATTGAAATCCAATGAACCCCAAAAACCTTAAAACCCTAAAAACAAATTAAAACATAAAAAACCCCAAAAAAAAACTCTAAAACCCTTACACACCTAAAAACATTAACAACTCTAAAAAACCTTAAAAACCCAAAAAACTCAAAGAAAACCCTAAAAACCTAAAAAGACCCTAAAAACTCTTAAAACCCCTAAAACGTCTGAACACCACTAAAACCCCTCAAAATCCCTAAAAACCCATAAAAACCCTAAAAATCAAAGAAATAATAAATATCCCCTAAAAATACATGAAAACATAAAAAATCCTTAAAAGCCCTAAAAATTTAATAAAAATCATAAAACCCCTAAAAACCTCAAAAAACCTAAAAACCCATAAAACCCCATAGAAACCACTAAAAACTATAAAAACACTTAAAATTCCTAAAAACTATAAAAAAAACTCTAAAAAAACTTTTGATACCCTAAAACACACATAAAAATCCCTAAAACCCCAAAAATACCCTAAACACCTAGAAAAATTATAAAAATCATAAAACACTTGAAAAAACCTAAACCCTAAAATTCCCTAAAAATCTTGAAAATCCTAAAATTCCCCCAAAATCCATGAAAATGTAAAAACCCCAAGGAACCCTAAAAAAACCCCTAAAAACCTTAAAAACTCAAAACCCCCATAAAAACCCTAAAAACCAACTTAAAACTCTAAAAACCCTTAAAATCCCTAAAAACATTAAAAAAACCTAAAAACCTTTAAAAACTCAAAAAACCTAAAAACCAAAAAATTCCCTAAAAACCCTGAAAACTCCTAAAAACCCCAAAACCATCTTAAAATCCCACAAAGCCTCAAACTCCCTAAAAACCCCAAAACCCCTAAAACCCAAAAAAATCCAAAAAACCCCCAAAAAACCATGAAAACATAAAAACTCCAAAAAAACTGAAAAACTTCTTAAAACCATAAACCCCCTAAAAACTTAAAAATCTATAAAAACCCTAAAACACACTAAAACTCTAAAAACCCCTGAAATCATTTAAAAAAATCTAAAAAACTATAAAACTCTAATTAATTCAAAAAAACTCTAAAAACCCAAAAAGACCATAAAAACCTTGAAAAACACTTAAAATCTTAAAGAAATCCATGAAAAAAATAAAAACCTCTAAAACCCCTAAAAAACCATGAAAACCATAAAATCCCCTAAGAACGTTAAAAACCAAAAAACCCATAAAAATCATAAAAACCACTAAAAACTCTAAAAACCCTTAAAACCCCTAAAAACAAAAAAAGCACTAAAAACCCATAAAACAACTAAAAACTCCAAAAAAAATACTAAAACACAAAAGGCCTTAAAAACCCATGAAAAACCCTAAAACCCTCAAAATACATAAAAACCATAAAAACCTTAAAAATCATAAAAACACCTAAAAATACATGAAAACATAAAAAACCCAAAAATTCATGAGAAAATCATAAAAAACATAAAAACCATTAAAAAACATAAAATAGATACCATTAAAAAAACTTAAAAACCGCATTAAAACCCTAAAAATCCAATAAAAATTCTAAAAAATATTAAAAACCCTAAAATTTTTAAAAACATCTAAAAAACCTTGCCTTGTAAATAAATTATAAAGACCCTAAAACCCCCAAAAGACCCTCAAAACCATGAAAACCCCTAAAACCCTCAAAATCCCTTCAATTCATAAACAAATTAAAAACTATAAAAAAATATAAAATCCCTTAAAAATCCATGAAAACATAAAAACCATAAAAACCCTAAAAACCCCCTTAAAACAATAAAAACCTTAAAACCCATAAAAACCTAAAACCACTAAAAACTCTAAAAACCCTTATAACCCCTAAAAATATTAAAAAACTCCGAGAAACCGAAAAATCCTAAAAACTAGAAAAACCCCAAAAAATATAAAAGGACCCTAAAAACCCTTAAAACCACCAAAACCCCAGAAAAATACTAAAAAACCTAAAAACCCCTAAAACCCTAAAAACTCTAAATACAAATTTTTTTTTGAAAACCACTAAAAATCAATGAAAATGTAAAAACCCGCTTAAAACCCCTAAAACCCATAAAAACCTTAAAACCACTAAAAACTCTAAAAACCCTTCAAACTCTTAAAACCCTTAAAACCCTTAGAAACCCTAAAAACATTAAAAACTATAAAAATCATTTAAATTACTAAAAAACTCATAGAAAACCTTAAAAAACCAATGAGACCCTGAAAATCCATAAAAACCCTAAAAATCCTAAAAACCCTAAAAACCCTAAAAATCTAAAAAAGCCCTAAAATCATTAAAAATTATAAAAAACACATTAAAATACATGAAAATGTAAAACACCCAAAAAAATTTGAACAACCCCTAAAAGAATAAAAACTACTAAAAACCTTAAAAAACCTTAAAAACCCAAAAAAAATCCATAATACCCCTAAAACCCACTTAAAATTCTAAAAGCCTTAAAACCCCTAAAAATGATAAAAAAACTCATAAAAACCTTAAAACCCTAAAAACTCAAAAAGACCCTAAAAACCATACAAAAAAAATATAAAAACCATAATACCCCTGAAAGAATCTTTAAATTCGTAACATCCCTAAAACCCTAAAAACCAAAAATATCCTAAAAACCCCCAAAAATCCATAAAAAAGAAAAAAAACCCTAAAAGACCCCAAAAAAGCATAAAACCCTACAAACCTTAAAAAACCCAAAAAACTAATAAAACCCTAAAAACCACTAAAAACTCTAGAAAACCTTAAAAATGTTAAAAACACTAAAAACCCATAAAGCCCTAAAAAAATAAAAAGACATGATAACCCAAAAAGACCCTTAAAACCCTTAAAACCCCTAAAAATCCTAAAACCCCCTAAAAACCCATAAAAAACTTCAAAATCCCTAAAAATACTTAAAAACCTTAAAAACCATAAAATTCATAAAACCCCCCTAAAAATATATGAAAACCTAAAAAACTCTAAAAACCCATAAAACCCATAAAACCCTAAAAACCAACTAAAAACACTAAAAGTCATTTAAACCCCTAAAATGTTAAAAAACTATAAAAAACATTAAAAATCCAAAAAAAAACTAAAAAAACCCCAAGACCCTAAAATAATGAAAAACCCTAAAAACCTCTAAAAATCCTAAAAACCACAAAATTCCAAAAATCCTATAATAATAAAAATCTTTAAAAACACCTAAAAATCCATGAAAACGTAAAAAACCTTAAGACCCCTGAACATGTAAAAAACCTTAAAACCCATGAAAACCCCCTAAGAACATAAAAACCCCTAAAAACATTAAAAACCAATAAAATCTGAAAAAACATAAAAAAATCACTAAAAAATCTAAAAACCCTTAAAACATATGAAAACCTTAAAAACTCTAATGAACCTTAAAAACCCAAAAAAACTAAAAAAACCCTAAAACCCCAAAAGACACTAAAAACTCTTAAAAGCCACAAAACCCCTAAAAACCTCAGAAAAACCCTAAACACCCTAAAAACATCTAAAAACCCTAAAACCACCAAAAAACCATAAAAAACCTAAAAAACCCATAAAAATCTATGAAAATGTAAAAACACTAAAAACCCTAAAAAACCCCTAAAAACCATAGAAACCCTGAAACTCATAAAACTCCTAAACCATTAAAAACTCTAAAAACCCTCAAAACACCAAAAAGTGTTAAAAAAACTCTAAAATCCATTAAAACCCTAAAAACAAAAAAAAAACAAAAAAACAAAAAACCCTTAAAAATCAAGAAAACCCCTAAAAACCCAAAAACCGCTAAAAACCCCTAAAGCCCCTCAAAATATCTAAAAACACTAAAACAGTAAAAACCATAATAATGTGAAAAAATACATTAAAATAAAAAAACCCTAAAACCCTTTGAAAAGCCTGTAAACCTCAAAAACCCTAAAAACACCCCAAACCCTAAAAACCATAAAAATCCAAAATAAACCCTCACAATCAATGAAAAAAACCATTAAAAACCCTAAAACCCACCTAAAACCTCTAAGAACCTTGAAAACCCCTCAAACTACACAAAACCCTATAAATTATAAAAAACCCTAAAACCATGAAAATCCCAAAAAAATCCCTCAAAATACTTGAAAACATAAACAACCCTAAAAACCATAAAAACCCCCTGAAAACCATAAAAACCCTAAAAACCCATAAAAACAATAAAAAAACTAAGACCTCTTAAAACACTTAAAACCCATAAAAATGTTAAAAAACTCTAAAAAACTATAAATACCCTTAAAACTCAAAAAAAACCTAAAAACCAAAAAAGACCCTAAAATTTTTGAAAACCCCTAAAAATTTCTCAAAACCCTAAACCCCCCAAAATTCCCAAAAACCCATAAAAACCATAAAAATCCAAAAAATCCTAAAAACCACCTAAAATCTATGAAAACATAAAAACCCTTAAAACTGTGAAAACCATATAAAAACCAAAAACATCAAAAAACATTAAAACACACAAAAACCCATAAAAACCAATAAAAATTCTAAAAATAATTAAAATCCTAAAAAATATAAAAAACTCTAAAAAAATTAAATCCCAAAAAAAACTCAGAAAAAAACCCTAAAACACCAAAATTACCCTAAACACCCTGAAAAATCCTAAAAACCATAAAACACTTGAAATCCCCTAGAAATCCATAAAATCCCTAAAAAACCCTGAAAGCTTTTAAAATCCTATAAAACCCCTAAAAATCCATGAAAACATTAGGACCCCTTGAAAACCTAAAAAAGCCCCTAAAACAATAAAACCCCTAAAAACCTTAAAAAACCAAAACCACATAAATCCCTAAAAATGCACTAAAAACTCTAAAAAACCTTAAATTCCCTAAAAACGTTAAAAATATCTAGAAAACCTTAAAATACTAAAAAACCCAAAAAACCCAAAAGACCCTAAAAACCCTGAAAACACCTAAAATCCCAAAAAAAACCCAAAAAAACCCTATAACCTCTCAAAATCCCTAAAAACCCAAAACAAATCCTAAAGTCCATAAAATTCCTAAAAACCCCCAAAAAATCCATTGAAAACCATAAAACCCCCTAAAAAACCATAAAAACCCTTAAAACCCACTAAAAACTCAAAAATCCCTTAAACCCACTCAAAATGTTTAAAAAAATATAAAACTTGTAAAAACTCTAATAAATTAAAATATATACAAAACCTAAGAATACCATAAAAATCCTAAAAATATACAAAATCTTAAAAAACCCCTTCAAATCCATGAAAACACAAAAAACCCTAAAAACCCAAAAAAAAAACACTAAAACCCCTAAAATCCCCTAAAAACCATAAAAACCAAAAAAAACCTAAAAACCACTAAAAACTCTAAAAACCCTTAAAACCCCTAAAAACATTAAAAAAACTAAAAACCCATAAAACCATTAAAAACTCCAAAAACCCAAAAACCCAAAAAGACCTTAAAACCCCTAAAAATTGTAAAATCACATGAAAGCCCCAAAAAACCTTCAAAATCCCTAAAAACCCAAGAAAACACTAAAAATAATAAAAATCCTAAAAAACCGATAAAAATCCATGAAAACGTAAAAAACCCTAAAAACCCTAAAAACTTCTAAAACCATAAAATCCCTAAAAAATTACTAAAAACATAAAAACATTTAAAACCCTTAAAATGATAAAAATCCCTGAAAAACCTTAACTTGTAAAAAGACTCTAAAAACTCAAAAAACCATAAAAAACCAAAAAAGACCCAAAAATCCAAGAAAAATCCAAAAAACCCCTAAAAACCCCTAAAAACCTTCAAAATCCCTAAAAATCCCAAATAAACTAAAAACCATAAAAAATATAAAAAGCCCCTAAAAATACATCAAAACAAAAAATACCCTAGAAACCCTGAGAACTCCATAAAAACCAAAAAAACCAAAAAAATCAAAAAAAACCCTTAATACCCCTAAAACAAATAAAAACCCCTAAAAAGATTAGAAGACTCTAAAAATCCTTTAAAACCCTAAAAAACTCAAGAAAACCCAAAAACAAAAAAAAAGACCTTAAAACCCCTTAAAACCCCAATACCCTGGAAAAACCCTAAAAACCTTAAAAAACCCTAAAATCCCTAAAAACCCTAAAAACCATAAAAATTATAAGAAATCCCTCAAAATCCATGAACACATAAAAACCCCTAAAAACCTTAAAAAACCCCTAAAACCATAAGAACCTATAAAAACTTTAAAAACCCTAAAACCCATAAAACCCTAAAAACAACTAAAAACTCTAAAAACCCTTTAAACCCCTAAAAATGTTAAAAACAAAAAAAAATCTAAAAACAATAAAAAAATCAAAAAGATCATAAAAACTCTAAGAAGCCCTAAAAACTCCTAAAACCCCTAAAAACCCTAAAACCCCCTAAAAATACAAAACCCCTAAAATCTGTAAATATTCTAGAAAACACCTAAATATCCATGAAAACATAAAAAACCATAAAATTCATGAAAAAACACTGAAAACCATAAAAGAACATAAAACCTCAAAAATCCTGAAAACCCATAAGAACCATAAAAACTCTAAAAACCCTTTAAACACCAAAAAAATGTTAAAGACTCTAAATAACCATAAAAACAATAAAAAAGTTAAAAAAACCTTAAAAATAAAAAACTTCCTTAAAAACACTGAAAAAACCTACGAACATGTAAAATCCATAAAAACCTCAAAAACCTAAAAACCCTAAGAAACCTTAAAAACCCTCAAAATCCTAAAAACCCCTAAAATCCATGAAAATGTAAAAAAACCATAAAAACCCTAAAACCCCATGAAAACCATAAAAACCCCCAGAAAACTTTAAAACCCCTAAAACCCCAAAAAACCCAAAAAACTACTAAAACTCTAAAAATCCTTAGAACCCCAAAAAATGATAAAAACTTTGAAAAACCATAAAAACCCTAAAAACTCTAAAAGACCCTAACCCCCCCCCCAAAAAAAACCCCTAAAAACCTTAAAAACCATAAAAACCATAATACCCTTGAAAACCCCTTAAAATATCTAAAACCCTAAAAAACCCTAAAAACCAAAAAAATCTTGAAAATCCGATAAAATCCATGAAAATGTAAAAACCCTAAAAACTCTAAAAAACCCCTAAAAACAATAAAAATGCCTCAAAAACTCAAAAAAACACTAAATCCCCATAAAACCCTAAAACCACGAAATCTCTAAAAACCCTTTAAATCCCTAAAAATGTTAAAAGACACTAAAAAACCTAAAATCAATAAAAACTAAAAAAACCCCAAGACCCTAAAAACCCTGAAAACCCCTAAGATTCCTAAACCCCCTGAATAACCCTAAAAAATCTCAAAATCCCCAAAAATCATTAAAAACATTAAAAACCATAAAATTCCTAAACCCCCCTAAAAAACTATGAAAACATAAAAACCCTATAAAACCCCTTAAAACCATAAAACTCTTAAAACCCCTAAAACCACTAAACCACTAAAAACCCTAAAAGCCCTTTAAACCCCTAAAAATGCTAAAAATCTATAAAACCCATTAAAACACAAAAAACTCAAAAAACCCTAAAAACCAAAAATGTCCCTAAAAATATGGGAAACCCTAAAACTCCAAAGAAACACTAAAAAACCCCAAAAACCTCAAAATCCTAAAAAACTCTAAAAATAATAAAAATCCTAAAAAACCACTAAAAATCCATGAAAACGTAAAAGAACCATAAAACCCTAAAAACCCACTAAAAACATAAAAAACCATAAATACCCTAAAAATTGCTAAAAATTCTTGAAACTAATAAAAACCATAAAAATATTAAAAACATCAAAAGCCTTAATAACTTAAAAAAAATAAAAACACCTTGAAAACCCAAAAGACCCAAAAACCCCTAAATACCCCTAAAAACCCAAAAAAACTCCTAAAAACCCTAAAAATCATAAAATCCTATAAAATATATAGAAATAATTGAACACGTAAAAAACCTTAAAAATCCAAAAAACCACGTGAACCCATAAAACCACTAAAAACCTTAAAAAAACTTAAAATCCAATAACAACCTAAAAAATCACTAAAAAATATAAAAACTCTTAAAACCTATAAAAATGTTAAAAACTCTAAAGAACATTAAAAACCATAAAAAATCAAAAAAACACTAAAAACTCTGAAAAACTGAAAAATACCTAAAGCCCCCTAAAAAAACCCAACATTCTAAAAATATCTAAAAACCATAAAAACCAAAAAATAAAATAAAAATCCTTAAAACCCATAAAAATCCCCAAAAACGTAAAAACTATAAAAACCTCGAAAGCCCCCTCAAAAACCTAAAAACCCTTAAAACATAAAAAAAAACTAAAAACTCCCAAAACCCCTAAAATTTATTAAAAACTCTAAAAACCCTTTAAACTTCTAAACACCCTCAAAATCCCCAAAAACCCCAAAAACCCTAAACACCCTCAAAATCCCCAAAAACCCTAAACAACCCTAAAACCCATAGAAATTGTAAAACCCCCCCTAAAAATCCATGAAAACTTAAAAAACCATAAAAATCCTTGAAATCCATAAAAACCGCAAAAAACCTAAAAAACCCTAAAACCCCAAAAAACAGCAAAAAAATTTAAAACCCCTTAAAACCCAATAAAATTTAAAAAAAACTATAAAAAACCTAAAAAACTTAAAAAACACAAAATCCTAAGAACCTATAAAAATCCATAAATAAGTAAAAAAACCTAAAACCCATAAAAACCCTAGAAAACCGTAAAACAACTAAAAACATAAAAAATACTAAAAATCCATAAGAACCCTAAAAATAACTAAAAACTCCAAAAACTCATTAAACCCCTAAAAACATTTAAAAACTCTAAAAAACATTAAAACCCTAAAAAATACCCTAAACCTTCTGAAAAACCTAAAAAATGAAAACCTTTCAAAATCCCTAAAAATCCTAAAAAACATAAAAATCCCCCCCCCCAAATCAATGAAAGCATAAAAAACTCTAAAACCCTTGAAATCAATAAAGACCCCTAAAAACCTTTAAGAACATAAAACCCCATAAAAATCCTAAAAACCAAAAAAATTCTAAAAAGCCTTAAAACCCCTAAAAGCGTTAAAAAAAATTTTAACCCCTTAAAAACACTAAAAAACTCAAAAAAACAACAAAACCCCAAAAGACCCTAAAACCCCAAAAAACCCAAAAACTCATCAAAATCCCTAAAAGCCTAAAAATAGTAAAAACCATAAAAATATTTAAAAACCCCTGAAAATCCCTAAAAACATAAAATAGCCAAAAAAACCCTGAGAAACCCACTAAAACCATAAAAACCCTAGAAAACCCTAAAACCCATAAAACCCCTAAAACCACACTAAAATCTCTAAAATCCCATTAAAACACTAAAAATGATAAAAATATCTAAAAAACATAAAAACCCTTACAACACAAAAAGACCATAAACCCCCAAAATCCCCAAAACCTTGAAAACCCAAAAAACCCTTTAAACCCTTAGAATTCCTAAAAACCCTAAAAACCATAAAAAACCCCTAAAATAAAAAAACACCTAAATAACATAAAAACACTAAAACCCATAAAAATCATAAAAAGAACTTAAAACTCTACAAACCCTTGAAACTCCTAAAAAGATTAAAAAATAAATAAAACCTAAAAACCCTAAAAACTCAAAAAACCATAAAACCCCAAAAGGACCCTAACAATCCTGGAAAACCCTAAAACTCCTAAAAACCCTAAAAGCCGTCAAAATCTATAAAAACACTAAAAAACCTAAAAATAATAAAAATCCTAAAAACCCTAAAAAATGATTAAGATGTAAGAAACCCTAAAACCCTAAAAAACCCCTAAAAAACCTAAAAACCCTTAAAAACCTTAAAAACCTCTAAATACCTATAAAACCCAACTAAAAACTCTAAACCCCTTTAAACTCCAAAAACTTTAAAAAACTCTAAAAAACCATAAAACCCAAAAAAACTAAAAAAACCCCAAAAAGACCATAAAAACTTTTAAACATCCTGAAAACCCTAAAAACTCCTGAAAACCCCTAAAAACCATAAAAACCCTAAGAACCATAAAATTACTAAGATACCCCTAAAAATTCATGAAGACATAAAAATCGTTAAAAACCATGAAAACCCCCTAAAAACATAAAAAACCCAAAGTACCCATAAAACCCTAAAAACCCACTAAAAACTCTAAAAACCTTTAGAACCCCTAAAAACGTTAAATAGCTCTAAAAACCTCCAAAACCCTAAAAAACAAAAAATAAATGCTAAAAACTAACCCCCCCCCAACATAGAAAAGACCCTAAAAACCCTAAAAACCCTAAGAATCCATGAAAATATAAAGAACCTTAAAAACCTTGAAAACCCCCTAAAAACCATAAAAACCTTAAAAACTCCCTAAAAACAATAAAGACCCTTTAAACCCCATAAAACATTAAAAACTATAAAATTATTAAAACCCCTAAAAAACTTGAAAACCCCTAAAATCTCAAAAAGACCCTTAAACCCCTGAAAACCCCTAAAACCCTAAAAAACCCCTAAAAGACCCCTAAAAGACCCTAAAAACACTAAAACCCATAAAAATCCTAAAAAATTCCTAAAAAATTCCTAAAAATCCAGAAAATGTAAAAAAACCTAAAACCCTTAAAACCTCCTGAAAACAACAAAAATCCCAAAAAACATAAAAAACCCTAAAACCCCATAAAAAACCCTAAAAACCCACTAAAAACTCTAAAAACCCTTAAAAACCCGAAAAACATTAAAAAAATAAAAAAAATTTAAACCCAAAAAACACCAAAAAACTCTAAAAATCCAAAAAAATGCTCCAAAACCCTAAAAATCCTAAAAACCTCTAAAAACACATAAAAACCATAAAATGACTAAAAATCCTAAAAACATAAAATAAATAAAAATCCTAAAACCCCCTAAAAACCATGAAAAAGTAAAAAACTATAAAAACCCTGAAAAACCCCTAAAAACCGTAAAAACCCCTACAAAACTCAAAGGGCCTACTCTTCCGGAGGTTTTCTCTCATCGCAGCGCTCTCCAGGTCCTGGAGATTCGACTTTTTTGGATCGGCTTCTCCATGGTGTTTGAGATTTTCTTTAGCATTTCTCGGTGGCGTCGGTCTTCGGTGACCTTAGGTGGTGCTCTACGGTGTCAGATTTTCGTTGTGCTACGTCCCATGGAGATGGGTCTTCTGCCTTTTTTTTGATAGATATAGAGGTTGTTGCTGGTTTCGGGCTTCTCTGTCTCAGATCTGCGTGATCTGAGTGGATATCTGGTGAGGTGTGGTGTTTCAACGATGGTGTGGACCTTCATATTTTCCACGCCATATGGGTTCGACGATGGTGTGGGATGGCTTTCGGTGCGGTGTTGCGGCTCTTAGATTAGAATGGTGGTGGATTTTCCCCATTGTTCCACATGGTTGCAGGTGCTGATCGAGTGCGTGGTGATGCGGTTCTATGCTTGGAAGGATTTTTGTGGCTTCTCTGGTGCTGGATGCAGATGGAGTGGTGCTGGCTATTTGGGGCGGTGCCAGACCTTGTGTCTGCGTAGATGTTCCAGATTGCAGTTGCGGAGACGTTTCCCCCATGGATGGGTCAATGGTTTCGAAGCTTTCAACGGTCGATGGGTTTGCTTCGGCGGTGTGGCTCCTGGCCTCTTCCATGATGATTTGAGGGGGTTTGGTGATCGTCTCTTGAGCTCCAGGTTTGCGCTCTGGCATTGCTTCTTTCTCGAGCTAGTTATTCAGTTTTGCGGTCGCCTCCCGCTACTGCGGTTTTTCTTTGGTTGTGTTGTGTTCTGGTCCTTTTGGCTGTCAGTGGATTCTTTACTAGATCTTATGGTTTGAATCCTCTGCATTACAAGTTTTGATGCTCTGTGGCTATGGATGGATGGGATGAGAATCGCTACTGGTGTGGGTTCTTGAGGTTGGGGCGTTGGATACTTTGGATTGGTTCGGGAACTGTCTGTTGTGGTATGCTGTATGTGGGCACTGTTGTCCCTGTTAACATGCTAGTTACTGGATATGGTGTTTATGGAGTTGCTGGTCATTGTTTGATGGGAGGTGATGATGGCTACGTTTGGTTGCGGTGCCCAGGCTGTGGTTTCATGCTGCTGGTTATGATTCGTTGCGATGTCGGTTTCAGTGTTGTTGGTTGCTGGGGCTGGTTGGTTTTGATATATTGCTGCTGCTGTTTTTCTGTGATGATTGTATGTGGTGCTACTGGATGCTGGAATGCGCTGGATGATGGAAATTGTGAAGCTGGATACTGGTTTCTACTGAGCTGGGAGTTGCTGAAGCTGTGGTTTATGATCGTGCTGCAGCTGGATGTTGATTGCTTTTTGACTTTGAATGCTGGTCGTTTGTTAGTTGTGAGCTGCTGGATGATGGTTGATGCTGGATGATGGTGGTTGTTTCTTGGCTTTGTGTGTCTTTTCTTTTTTAGCTTTTGATTTTCTTTTTTTGGGGTCTTTTGTGTCTTGGGTTGTAAGGGGTTTTTTGGGTGTGGGTTGTTCGACACCTCCCCTCTCTTGTCTGCTGTGTTTCTTTTTCTTTCTAATAAATTTTGGGGGGGGGGGGGAATACCCCGACCCTCCCATTAAGACTCTTAAAACTCTTAAAACCTCTACAAATGTTAAAAAATTCAAAAAAACATAAAAGACCTAAAAAACTCAAAAAAAACTCTAAAACCCCAAAATGACCTTAAAAACTATAAAAAACCCAAAAACTTTTGAAACCCCGAAAAAACCCTCAAAATCCCAAAAAACCCTAAAAACACCTAAAAACATAAAAATCCTAAAACACCCCTAAAAATTCTTGAAAACATAAAAAACCCTAAAAACCTATACAAACCCTAAAACCACTAAAAACTCTAAAAACCCCTAAAACCATAAAATCCCTAAAAACCATAAAAACCCATAAAAATCCTAAAACACCACTAAAATTCCATGAAAATGTAAAAAACTCTAAAAAACTCTTAAAAACCCCTAAAAACATAAAATCCCCTAAAAAGCTTAAAAATCCTAAAAACCCGATAAAAACTCCAAATTCCCTTTAAACTCCTAAAAATGTTAAAAAACATTAAAAAATCATAGAACCAATAAAAAACTGAAAAGAAAACTCTCGACATCCAAATGACAATAAAAACCATTAAAACCCTAAAAACCTAAAAAAACCCTCAAAAAACGTCAAAATCCATAAAACCCTAAGAAAGCCTAAAACCATTAAAATATTAAAAAACCCCTGAAATCCATGAAAACATAAAAAACCTAAAAACACTGAAAAACCTCTAAAAACTAAAAAAACCCCTAAAAACTTTTAAAACCCCATAAAAATCCTAAAACTGCTAAAATTTACAAAAAACCTTAAGTCCCTCAAAAATGTTGAAAATATCTAAAAAACATTAAAAACCTTAAAAAAACTCAAAAAAACCCTAAAAACCAAAAGGACCTAAAAACCCTAAAAAACTTTTGAAATCCCTAAACCACTGAAAAACTATAAAATCCATAAAAATCATAAAAAATCCTTGAAATCCATGAAAATATAAAAAACTGTAAAAACCATTGAAAACCATAAAAATTTCTAAAAATTTAAAAATACCCTGAAACCCATAAAAAACCTAAAAACTCACTAAAACTCTTAAAACCCTTAAACACTGTAAAAACTTTAAAAAACTAAAAAAAATCTTTTAACCCCCAAAAAACTCTAGAAAATCCAAAAAACCCAAAAGAGCCTCAAAACTCTAAAAACCCTAAAACCCCTAAAAACGATGAAAACCCTTAACACCTTTAAATACAAACAAAACCTAACAAACCTAAACCCAATAAAAATACTAAAAAACCCTAAAAATAAATTAGAATGTAAAAACTCCTAAAAACGATAAAAACACCATAAAACCATAAAAACCCCAAAAAACCTAAAAAAATCCTAAACCCCATAAAAATACACTAAAAACTCAAAAACTCTTAAAATCCCTAAAATTTTTAAAAAACTCAAAGAACACTAAAAACCCTGAAAAACCCTGAAGAACCCTAGAACACTCAAAATCCCTAAAAACACTAAAAACCCCTAAAAACAATAAAAATCCAAAAAACCCTAAAAATCAATGAAAACATGAAAAATCCTAAAAACCCAGAAAAACCCTTGAAAACCGCAAAACCCCTAAAAACCCTCAGGACCCCTAAAAATCCGTAAAAATATAAGACCACTAAAAAATATAAAAATCCTTTAACCCATAAAAACGTTAAAAAATTATAAAAAAAACATTAAAGCCTCTAAAAAACTCAAAAAAAATAATAAAACCAAAACGGCCCTAAAAATGATAAAAAGTCCAAAAAACCCGAAAATCCCTCAAAATCCCTTACAACCATAAAAACCATAAAAATCTTAACCCCCCCCCCCCTAAAATCCATTAAAACGTAAAAAAACCCTAACAACCTAGAGAAGCCCCTAAAAACCATAAAAACCCCTAAAATCCACGAAAAACTCTAAAACCCCATAAAACCCCTAAAAATGATAAAACACTCTAAAAAACCTTTAAAACACCTAAAATACCCCTAAAAACCATAAAACCCCCTAAAAACCTTTAAAACCCTAAAAATCCAAAAAATATCTAAATACAAACTAAAACTCCTAAAACACCTAAAATACCCCTAAAAACCATAAAACCCCCAAAAAACCTTTAAAACCCTAAAAATCCAAAAAATATCTAAATACAAACTAAAATCTATAAAACCCATTAATACCACTAAAACGTTAAAAAAATATAATAACCCTTAAAAACCCTAAAAAATAAAAAAAAACTCTAAACCTCTAAAAGACCCTAAATCCCTGAAAAACCATATAACCCCCTAAAAACCATAAAACCCCCAAAATCTATAAAACCTCTAATAACCATAAAAATACTTAAAACCCCATAAAATCAATAAACATGTAAAAACTCCTGCAAAAATATAAAAAACTCAAAAAACCCCACTGAAACCCCAAAAGAACCTCAAAACCCTACCAACCCCTAAACCCCCTAAAAATTCTTAAAAACCCTCAAAATCACTAAAAACCATACAAAACCCAAAAAACCCATGAAAGTTATAAAAAACCTCTAAAAATCCATGAAAACCTAAAAAACCCTAAAAATTCTCAAAAACCCTTGAAAACCAAAAAACTCCTAAAAACAATAAAAACTCATAAAACCCCAAAAAATCCCCAAAAAATCACTAAAACTCTAAAAACCCTAAAACTCTTAAAAGGTTAAAAACTCTAAAAAATTAAATCCTCTAAAAACACAAAAAAACACACCTAAAAACCCCTAAAAACACAAAAAGACCCAAAAACCCTAAAAACCACTAAAAACCCTAAAACCCCTTAAAACCCTAAAACCCTAAAAAATCTCAAAATCCCTAAAAACCCTAAAAAACCCTACAAACCATAAAAATCCTAAAAACGCCAACAATCCATGAAAACATAAAAAACCTTGAAAAACCCCTTAAAAACATAAAACCCCTTAAAACCTTAAATAACCCTAAAACATCACTAAAATTTCTAAAAACACCAAAACCCCAAAATATGATAAAAACTCTAAAAGACCTTGCCTTTTAAAAAACTCCAAAACACCCTAAAAACTAAAAAAACCCTTAAAACCAAAAATGGCCCTAGAAACCCTAAAAAATCCTTAAACCCCCTGAGACCCCCAAAAAATGCTCAGAATCGCCAAAAATACTAAAATACTAAAAACCATAAAAATCATAAAAATCCAAAAAAATCAATGATAATGTAAAAGAACTCCAAAAACCATGATAACCCCTTATAACTATAACACCCCCAAAAAACCTAAAACCCCCCAAAAAACATAAAAACTACTAAAAACTCGAAAACCCTTTAAACCCCTAAAAAAATTAAGAAACTCTAAAAAACCTTAAAAAACCTAAAAAACTGAAAAAACCCTAAAAACCCAAACCACCTTAAAAACCTAGAAAACTCTAAACAGACTTGAAAAATACTATAAACCCTCAAAATCCCTAAAACCCATAAAAACCTTAAAAACAAAAAAAAACTAAAACTCCCCCTAAAAATCCATCAAATCATTAAAAAAACCTAAAAATCATAATGACCCGTAAATACCTTTAAAACCCTAACAACCTTAAAAACCCTAAAAACCCATAAAAACTCTAAAAACTACTAAAAACTCTAAAAACCTTTAAAAACCCTAAAAAAATTAAAAAAAATATAAAACCTTTAAACCTCTAGAAAACTAAAAAAGACCCAAAAAACCCAAAAAACCCATAAAACCCTACAAAACCCAAAACACTATAAAAACCCTAAAAACCCAAAAACCCCTTAAAATCCCAAAATACCCTAAAAATAAAAAAAATCATAAAAAACCCCTAAAAATTGATTAAAATTTAAAAACCCTAATAACGCTGAAAAAACCATGAAACCCTTTAAACCCCTAAAACCCACAAAAATCCTAAAAACCCATAAAAACCCTAAAATCCACGAAAAACTCTAAAACCCCATAAAACCCCTAAAAATGATAAAACACTCTAAAAAACCTTTAAACCCCTAAAAACTCAAAAAAAACCCCCTAAAAACCCAAAAGACCCTAAAAACCCATAAAACCTAGAAAAAACATTAAAATCCAAAAAACCCCAAAAACCCTAAAAACAAATTAAAACACAAAAAAACCAAAAAAAACTCTAAAACCCTAGAACCCTAAAAACATTAACAACTCAAAAAACCCTTAAAAACCCTAAAAACTCAAAAAAAAACCCCTAAAAACCTAAAAAGACCCTAAAAACTCTGATAACCCCTAAAACGTCTGAAAACCACCAAAACCCCTCAAAATCCCTAAAAAACCATAAAAACCCTAAAAATCATAAAAATAATAAAAATCCCCTAAAAATACATGAAAACATAAAAAAACATTAAAATCCCTAAAAAATTAATAAAAATCATAAAACCCCTAAAAACCTCAAAAAGCCTAAAAACACATAAAACCCCCTAAAAACCACTAAAAACTCTAAAAACACATTAAATTTCTAAAAACTATAAAAAAACTCTAGAAAACCTTTTTATACCCTAAAACAAACATAAAAACTACTAAAACCCCAAAAATACCCTAAACACCTAGAAAAATTATAAAAATCATAAAACACTTGAAAAACCATAAACCCTAAAAATCCCTAAAAATCTTGAAAATCCTAAAAAACCACCAAAAAATCCATGAAAATGTAAAAACCCCAAGGAACCCTAAAAAACCCTAAAAACTTTAAAAACTCAAAACCCCCATAAAAACCCTAAAAACCAACTTAAAACTCTAAAAACCCTTAAAATCACTAAAAACGTTAAAAAACCTAAAAAACCTTTAAAACTCAAAAAACCTAAAAACCAAAAAATTCCCTAAAAACTCTAAAAACCCTAAAAACCCCAAAACCATCTAAAAATCCAACAAGGCCTCAAACTCCCTAAAAACCCTAAAACCCCTAAAACCCAAAAAAATCCAAAAAACCCCCCAAAAAACCATTAAAACATAAAAAATCCCAAAAACACTGTAAAACATCTTAAAACCATAAACTCCCTAAAAACTTAAAAAGCTCTAAAAACCCTGAAAACACTCTAAAACTCTAAAAACCCTTAAAACCCCTAAAATCATTAAAAAAATCTAAAAAACTGTAAAACTCTAATTAATTCAAAAAAACACTAAAAACCCAAAAAGACCATAAAAACCATGAAAACAATTAAAATCTTAAAGAAATCCATGAAAAAAAATAAAAAACTCTAAAAACCCTAAAAAACCATGAAAACCATAAAATCCCCTAAGAACCTTAAAAACCTAAAAACCCATAAAAATCCAAAAAACCACTAAAAACTCTAAAAACCCTTAAAACCCCTAAAAACATTAAAAAGCACTAAAAACCATATATCAACTAAAAAATCCAAAAAAATACTAAAACACAAAGGGCCTTAAAAACCCTAAAAAACCCATGAAAAACCCTAAAACCCTCAAAATCCCTCAAAACCCTAAAAACCTTAAAAATCCTAAAAAACCCCTCAAAATACATGAAAACATAAAAAACCCAAAAATTCATGAGAAAATCCTAAAAACCATAAAAACCGTTAAAAAACATAAAATAGATACCATGCAAAAAAACATTAAAACCCTAAAAATCCAATAAAAATTCTAAAAAATATTAAAAACCCTAAAAATGTTAAAAGTATCTAAAAAACCTTGCCTTGTAAATAAGTTCTAAAGACCCTAAAACCCCCAAAAGACCCTCAAAACCATGAAAATCCCTAAAACCCTCAAAATCCCTACAATTCTTAAAAAACTAAAAACTATAAAAAAATATAAAATCCCTTAAAAATCCATGAAAACATAAAAACCATAAAAACCCTAAAACCCCCTTAAAACAATAAAAACCCCAAAAACCTTAAAAACCCATAAAAACCCTAAAACCACTAAAAACTCTAAAAACCCTTATAACCCCTAAAAATATTAAAAAAATCTGAGAAACCTTAAAAACCTAAAAAACTAAAAAAACCCCAAAAATCCAAAAGGACCCTAAAAACCCTTAAAACCACCAAAACCTAGGAAAAATCCTAAAAAACTTAAAAACCCCTAAAACCCTAAAAACTCTAAATAAATTTTTTTTTTGAAAACCCCTAAAAATCAATGAAAATGTAAAAACCCCTAAAAACCATAAAAACCTGCTGAAAACCACAAGAACCTCTAAAAATCATAAAACCCCTAAAACCCATAAAAACCCTAAAACCACTAAAAACTCTAAAAACCCTTAAAACCCCTAAAAACATTAAAAACTATAAAAATCCTTTAAATTAATAAAAACCCAAAGAAAACCTTAAAAACCAATGAGACCCTGAAAATCCATAAAAACCCTACAAATCCTAAAAACCCTAAAAATCTAAAAAAGCCCTAAAATATTTTAAAATTATAAAAAACACATTAAAATCCAGGAAAATGTAAAACACCCAAAAAACTTTGAACAAACCCTAAAAAACATAAAAACTCCTAAAAACCTTAAAAAAACAAAAAATCCATCATACCCCTAAAACCCACTTAAAATTCTAGAAGCCTTAAAACCCCTAGAAATGATAGAAAACTCTTAAAAACCTTAAAACCCTAAAAACTCAAAAAGACCCTAAAAACCATAAAAAAACCTATAAAAACCATAATACCCCTGAAAAACCCTTTAAATTCGTAAAATATCTAAAACCCTAAAAACAAAAAATATCATAAAAACCCCAAAAAATACATAAAAAAGAAAAAAACACTAAAAGACCCCAAAAAAGCATAAAACCCCTACAAACCTTAAAAAACCCAAAAAACTAATAAAACCCTAAAAACCACTAAAAACTCTAAAAACCCTTAAAAATATTAAAAACACTAAAAACCCATAAATCCCTAAAAAAATAAAAAAAACATAATAACCCAAAAAGACCCTTAAAACCCTAAAAACCCCTAAAAATCCTAAAACCCCCTGAAAACCCCTTAAAAACTTCAAAATCCCTAAAAATACTTAAAAACCTTAAAAACCATAAAATTCATCAAACCCCCCTAAAAATATGTGAAAACATAAAAAACTCTAAAAACCCATAAAACCCATAAAAACCCCTAAAAACCCTAAAAACCAACTAAAAACACTAAAAGTCTTTTAAACCCCTAAAATGTTAAAAAACTATAAATAACATTAAAAATACAAAAAAAACTAAAAAAACCCTAAAAACCCCAAAAGACCGTAAAAATATGAAAAACCCTAAAAACCTCTAAAAATCCTAAAAACCACAAAATTCCAAAAATCCTAAAATAATAAAACTCATTAAAAAAACCTAAAAATCCATGAAAACGTAAAAACCCATTAAAACCCCGAAAACCCCCTAAAAACCATAAACCCCCCAAAAACATTAAAAAATCATAAATACCCGTAAAAATCATAAAAACATGTAAAACCCCTTCAAAACCGAAAAAATGTTAAAAACCTCTAAAACCCCTAAAAACTCAAAAAAAATATTGAAAACCCAAAAGACCATAAAACCCCTGAAAAACCGTAAAAACCCCAAACCCCCTAAAAATACTAAAACCCCTCTGAATCCCTAAAACCCATAAAATCCATAAAATCGTTAAAAACCTCAAAAAATCCCTAAACTTGTAAAAAACCTTAAAACAAATGAAAACCCCCTAAAACCATAAAAACCCCTAAAAACATTAAAAACCAATAAAATCCCATAAAACAGAAAAAAATTACTAAAAAATCTAAAAACCCTTAAAACATCTGAAAACATTAAAAACTCTAATGAACCTTAAAAACCCAAAAAAACTTAAAAAACCCTAAAACCCCGAAACATGCTAAAAACTCTTAAAAGCCGCAAAACCCCTAAAAACCTCAGAAAAACCCTAAACACCCTAAAAACATCTAAAAACCCTAAAACCACAAAGAAACCATAAAAAACCTAAAAAACCCATAAAAATCAATGAAAATGTAAAAACACTAAAAACCCTGAAAAACCCCTAAAAACCATAGAAACCCTGAAACCCATAAAACTCCTAAACCATTAAAAACTCTAAAAACAATTAAAACAACAAAAAGTGTTAAAAAACTCTAAAATCCATTAAAACCCTAAAAACTAAAAAAACTAAAAAACCAAAAAACCCCTAAAAATCAAGAAAACCCCTAAAAACCCAAAAACCTCTAAAAACCCCTAATCACGTCAAAAAATATAAAAATCCTAAAATAGTAAAAACCATAATAATATGAAAAAAAATTAAAATATAAAAAACCCTAAAAACCCCTGAAAACCATAAAAACCTCTCCAAACCCTAAAAACCATAAACACCCAAAAAACACTAAAAACAATAAAAAAACCCTTAAAATGATAAAAACTCTAATAAAACCTAAAACCATAAATACTCAAAAAAACCTACAAACCCAAAAACTCCACAAAAATCCTGAAAGACCTAAAACCAATAAAAACCCTTGAAAACCCCTAAAAACCCTAAAAACCTTTGAAAACCCAAAAAAAACTCAAAATCCCTAAAATCACCCCAAACCCTAAAAACCATAAAAATCTAAAATAAACCCTCACAATCAATGAAAAAAACCCTAAAAACCCAAACCCCCCTAAAACCCCTAAGAACCTTGAAAAACCCTCAAACTACACAAAATCCCTAAAAATTATAAAAAACCCTAAAACCATGAAAATCCCAAAGAAACCCTCAAAATACTTGAAAACATAAACAACCCTAAAAACCATGAAAACCCCCTGAAAACCCTAAAAACCCTAAAAACCCATAAAAACCATAAAAAAACTAAAACCTCTTAAAACACTTAAAACCCATAAAAATGTTTAAAAACTCAAAAAAACTAAAACTCAAAAAAATCTAAAAACCAAAAAAGACCCTAAATTTTTTGAAAACCCCTTAAAATGTCTAAAAACCCTAAACCACCCAAAATTCCCAAAAACCCATAAAAACCCTAAAAATCCAAAAAATCGTAAAAACCACCTAATATCTATGAAAACATAAAAACCCTTAAAACCCTGAAAACCATATAAAAACCAAAAACATCAAAAAACCTTAAAAACCCAAAAAAACCCATAAAAACCACTAAAATTTATAAAATTAATTAAAATCCTAAAAAATATAAAAACTCTAAAAAAATTAAATCCCAAAAAAAAACTCAAAAATACCCCTAAAACGCCAAAAATACCCTAAACACCCTGAAAAATCCTAAAAACCATAAAAACACTTGAAAACCCCTAAAAATCCATAAAATCCCTAAAAAACCCTGAAATCTTTTAAAATCCTAAAAAACCCCTAAAAATCTATGAAAACATTAGGGCCCCTTGAAAACCTAAAAAGCCCCTAAAAACAATAAAACCCCTAAAAACCATAAAAAAACCAAAACCCCATAAAACTCTAAAAATCCACTAAAAACTGTAAAAACCCTTAAATTCCCTAAAAATGTTAAAAAACTCTAGAAACCCTTAAAATACAAAAAAACCCCAATGACCCAAAAGACCCTAAAAACCCTAAAAACACATAAAATCCCAAAATACCCAAGAAAAAACCCTATAACCTCTCAAAATCCCTAAAACCCCAAAAAAAATCCTAAAACCCATAAAATTTCTAAAAACCCCCAAAAATCCGTGAAATCAAAAAAAAACCTTAAAAACCCAAAAAATCCACTAAAAACCATAAAACCCCCTTAAAAATCATAAAAACCCTTAAAACCCACTAAAAACTCCAAAATCCCTTAAAACCACTAAAAATGATTAAAAAATATAAAACTTATAAAAACTCTAATAAATTAAAAAAACTATAAAAACCTAAAAATACCATAAAAACCCTAAAAATATACAAAATCTTAAAAAACCCCTTCAAATCCATGAAAACACAAAAAACCCTAAAAACCCTAAAATCCCCTAAAAACCATAAAAAACCAAAAAAACCTAAAAACCACTAAAAACTATAAAAACCCTTAAAACCCCTAAAAATATTAAAAACTCTAAAAACCCATAAACCATTAAAAACTCAAAAAACCCAAAAACCCAAAAACCCAAAAGACCTTAAATCCCCTAAAAATTGTAAAATCACATGAAAGCCCCAAAAAACCTTCAAAATCCCTAAAAACCCAAGAAAACACTAAAAATAATAAAAATCCTAAAAATTTGATAAAAATACATGAAAACGTAAAAAACCCTAAAAACTCCTAAAACCATAAAACCCAATGAAATTACTAAAAACATAAAAACTTTTAAAACCCTTAAAATGATAAAATATCTAACAAACCTTAACTTGTAAAAAAACTCTAAAAACTCAAAAAACCATAAAAAACCAAAAAAGACCCAAAAACCCAAGAAAAATCCTAAAAGCCCCTAAAAACCCCTAAATACCTTAAAAATCCCTAAAAATTAAAAATAAACTAAAAACCATAAAAAATATAAAAAGCCCCTAAAAATAAATGAAAACATAAAATATACCCTAAAAACCCTGAGAACTCCCTAAAAACCATAAATAACCAAAAAAAATTGAAAAAAAACCCCTTAATACCCCTAAAACCAATAAAACCCCTAAAAAGATTAAAAAACTCTAAAAATCCTTTAAAACCCTAAACAACTCAAGAAAACCCGAAAACAAAAAAAAAGACCTTAAAACCCCTTAAAACCCCAAAACCCTGGAAAAACCCTAAAAACCTTAAAAAACCCTAAAATCCCTAAAAATCCTAAAAACCATTAAAGTTATAAGAAATTCCTAAAAATACATGAACACATAAAACCCCTAAAAACCTTCAAAAACCCCTAAAACCATAAGAACCTATAAAAACCTTAAAAACCATAAAACCCATAAAACCCTAAAAATAACTAAAAACTCTGAAAACCCTTTAAACCCCTAAAAATGTTAAAACCTAAAAAAAATCTAAAAACAATAAAAAATTAAAAAAGATATTAAAAACAATAAAAATCCCTAAAAACTCCTAAAACCCCTAAAAACCCTAAAACCCCCTAAAAATAAAAAATGCCTAAAATCTGTAAATATTCTAAAAAACACCTAAAAATCCATGAAAACATAAAAAACCATAAAAATCATGAAAAAACACTAAAAACCTTAAAAGAACATAAAACCTTAAAAATCCTGAAAACCCATAAAACCTTAAAAAATCTAAAAACCATTTAAACCCCAAAAAATGTTAAAGACTCTAAATAACCTTAAAAACAATAAAAAAGTTAAAAAAACCTTAAAAATAAAAAACATCCTTAAAAACGCTGAAAAAACCTATGAACATGAAAAATCCATAAAACCCTCAAAAACCTAAAAACCCTAAAAATCCTTAAAAACCATCAAAATTCTAAAAACCCCTAAAATCCAAGAAAACATAAAAAAACCCTAAAAACCCCATGAAAACATAAAAACACCCAGAAAACTTTAAAACCCCTAAAAACCCATAAAACCCAAAAAACTACAAAAACTCTTAAAATCCTTAAAAACCCAAAAAATAATAAAAACTTTGAAAAACCATAAAACCCCTAAAAAACTCCAAAAGACCCTAAAATCTCTAAAACCCTAAAAACTCTAAAAACCAAAAAAATATTGAAAATCCGATAAAATCCATGAAAATGTAAAAACCCTAAAAACTCTAAAAAACCCCTAAAAACAATAAAAATGCCTAAAAACCTAAAAAAACACTAAATCCCCATAAAACACTAAAACCATGAAAAACTCTAAAACCCATTTAAATCCCTAAAAAAATTAAAAAAACACTTAAAATCCTAAAATCAATAAAAACTAAAAAACCCTAAGACCCTAAAAACGCTGAAAACCCCTAAGATTCCTAAACCCCCTGAATAACCCTAAAAATATCAAAATCCCCAAAAATCATTAAAAACCTTAAAAACCATAAAATTCCTAAACCCCCTAAAGATCTATGAAAACATAAAAACCCTATAAAACCCCTTAAAACCTTTAAACCCCTAAAAACCCCTAAACCCCTAAAAACCCTAAAAGCCCTTTAAACCCCTAAAAATTCTAAAAAGCTATAAAACCCATTAAAAACACAAAAAACTCAAAAAACCCTAAAAACAAAAAATTTCCCTAAAAATATGGAAAACCCTAAAACCCCAAAGAAACACTAAAAAATCCCCAAAACCTCAAAATCCTAAAGAACTTTAAAAACAATAAAAAACCTAAAAAACCACAAAAAATTCATGAAAATGTAAAAAAACCATAAAACCCTAAAAACCAACTAAAAATATAAAAACCTATAAATACCATAAAAATTTCTAAAAATTCTAGAAACTCATAAAAACCATAAAAATGTTAAAAACATCAAAAGACTTAATAACTTAAAAAAATAAAAAACACCTTGAAAAACCAAAAAGACCATAAAACCCCTAAAAACCCCTAAAATCCCAACAAAAATTCCTAAAAACCCTAAAAATCATAAAATTTTAAAAAATATCTAGAAATACATGAACACGTAAAAAACCTAAAAATCCTAAAAACCATGTGAACCCATAAAACCACTAAAAACCTTAAAAAACTTAAAATCCAATAACAACCTAAAAAATCACTAAAAATTATAAAAACTCTTAAAACCTCTAAAAACATTAAAAACTCTAAAGAACATTAAAAACCATAAAAACCCTAAAAACCCTAAAAACTCTGAAAAATCGGAAAATCCCTAAAGCCCCCTGAAAAAACCCAACATTCTAAAAATATCTAAAAACCATAAAAACCACAAAATAAAATAATAATCCTCAAAACCCATAAAAATCCCCGAAAACTTAAAAACTATAAAAACCTCGAAATCCCCCTCAAAAACCTTAAAACCCTTAAAACTTTAAAAAAACCTAAAAACCCCAAAAACCCCTAAAATTTATTAAAAACTCTAAAAACCCTTTAAACCCCTAAAATGTTAAAATAATCTAAATAACAATAAAAACCCTAAATACTAAAAAAAACTAAAAACCCAAGAAGACAATAAAACCTTAAAAACCCTGAAAACCCTAAAACTCTCCAAAAAATCCCTAAAACCCCTCATAATACCTAAAAACCAAAAAAACTAAAAACCATAAAAACCCTAAAAACTCCAAAAACCCCCTCAAAACCCTAAAATTCTATAAAACCCCTAAAAACCCTAAAAACCCTAAAAACCCTAAAAACCCCCCAAAACCCTGAAAACCCTAAAACCACTAAAAAACCTAAAAAACCTAAAAACACTAAAAACCTAAAATCCCCTAAAAAAGATAAATATCCAAAAACACTAACAATCCATGAAAACGTAAAAAACACTAAATACCCTTAAAAACTCTGAAAACCCTAAAAATCCTAAAACCACACAAAATCTCTAAAACCCATAAAAACCCAAAAACCATAAAAATACTAACACCCCCCCTCAAAATGCATGAAAATGTAAAATACCCTAAAAGCATTGAAAACCCCTGAAAACCACAAAAACCCCTAAAAACCTTGAAAACGCCTAAAAACCCATAAAAGAAATACCCTAAAGATGTTATGGTTGCTCCACTCCCACGTGATGGTTGCTCCCCTCCCCTTTTAGGTTGAAGATGATAGCGACCTTGGCATCTCCCTCCCCTGTGGGGAGGGGACCTCGGTAGTTCTTAATGAGGACCACACTTTCGTCTCATTCTCATCTCCTGACTTGTTTCCTTCTTTTCTGCAGACTGACCTTTTCCCTAAGGTGCCGAAACTTTTTGAAGGTCACACGCAACTCCTTCTTTCAATACAAGAGTTCAATGAATCCTCTGTGTTTCATCATATGACTCTGGTTGCAAGATTTCTAAAGTGGTGCCCCCTAGTTGACATTTTTGATAGGTTTGTTTTTAAGCATTGGGATCTCCAAGACTGCGCGAAGGTGGGTCTCATTGACAGTGATCATATAATTATTTTCTTTTCATCTAAGGAGGATCTTATTCTTTTTTGGTTTGTGGCACCCCGAAGCTGCAATGGGGCTTACTTCTCCCTATTCCTGTGGAATTTTGACCTCCATCTGAAACGTGAATCCCCATGTTTGTGACTTGGAATAGATTTCTCAAACTTCCCCTTATTTTTCAAAATATTTCAATTATATAAATGTTAGGGAATCTGTTTGAAAGGTTTTTATGTGTGGATAGTCAAAGTCGGGGCCTATGTCACCCATTTCTCCGAGGGCTTTTGTCGTAGTTGATGCTTTTAAGGATCCGGTGGATTTTGTGTAGATTTTTGTGGGTGAGGAGATTTGCTGGAAGCAACCAGTGGTTTTTGAATTGGGGGTTGACTTATGTTCTTCTTGCTGGAAATTTGGGCATAGTGATTAGGCTTACGACTATGGTTCCAAGAATAGGAGTGGCATGAATCTGACTTAGGGAGGGTCTAGTGAGGGCGGCCAAAATGCGGTGGAGGTGCAGAAAGTCAAGGGAATTCCCAAGCTACTTCCCATCCATACAATGGTTTTTGTAGTTTTTGAGTGTTTAAAAACGGATTTGAAAAGTTTGGAGTGATATGGAGGTAGCAGTGTTGGCTTCAGGTGGCATTATTCTGGAAATGGATGAGAATCGTTGCGAAATGGGAAGGGCTGGCGCAGAGGTGATACACACTAATGAATGTGTGGCTCTAAGTGGAATTAGTGAACAAGCTATAAGTAGTGAGTTGAAAGTGGGGAAAGGAGTAGGGGAATGTGGCTTAGCAGAGGGACATGGCAGGGCCTAGAAACAAAGAGAGCCCCCTGATGCGTCCCCTTGGTCTGTGTTGTAGTGGCTTGGAGAAACGGTAGTGGGTAGGCTAGTAGAAGTAAGTTGATGGATATGGATGTTGTTGCTCCGAGTAATAGGTTTGAGGAGTTGGATTTGGTTGAGTCAGCTAGTGGTGATGTTGTACAGGGGGGTGTCCAAGCAGGGGGAGGTGGATGAGCAGGAGGAGATATCTAGAAATGGGAAGGAGATTATTATGGTTTGGAAAGAGCTGATCATGGTGGGGAAGAAGACCATAATCTTTGATGAGGGGGCCCCTGGTCGAAGCACAGATAACCTCTTAGTGTTAACCCCTGGGTGTGGTGAATTCAGAAGGGCTGGCCTAGGGGTTTTTCCAGCATTTCATTGTGAAGAGGTCAGTACGGATCACGCGGAGAATAGGGCTGGACTTCCACTGTCAGAGATTGATGAAAAAAAGGGTGAAGGAGGTATGGCCTCGTATTTGCAGATGGCCATTGTGGTTCATGGGGCCTCATCCACTGAAGACCACTGTGTGGTTCTGCATGACATGGTGGTGGTGGAATAGACAAGGGTCTCCCTCGAGGATGAGGCTAAAATATTGGGTGAGATGTTTGTTGAGGATGACCATAGGATAAATGCCAATATAGACCAGTTCAAGAGGGAATGATCTAAGCAAAGAGATGCCTCTCAAAAGGTGTATGGAGTTTCCTCTGGGCAGGTGAACAGGGATGGTGACATAGGGGCCTCAAGTGTGGCCAACAACAAAATCCTATATGATAAGTCATCTCATGCTGATGCTTTCACCTCTGCCCCCCCCCCCCAAAGGAGGCAGAGGAGGGATTATTCTTCTCTCCCTCGAACCATGGTGACCTAGGCTACCTCAAGGGTGGCTAAGCTGAAAATAAAATCCAACAAGCGGGAGCGACCTCCACACACCTTAGAGAAGGAGTGGCTTAGGGGGAATTACCTGACACTTTTTAGACTGTAGGAGGACTTTGAGTTGGGATGGGAATCTATGGACACATAGGTAGACTAAGACTTCTACTTTACAGATGTGGCTGTAGGATATGGGGTGGATGATGAACCTTACGGTGCATACCTAGTTTATGACTTTGGTGGTGACATTGAATGACTTGTTATATTCTGTGTTTTTTTGGATCTTGTGGGGTTTTGGTTTGTAGGGGCATTTTGGAGCTTTTGGGTGTGGGTCGTTTGATCCTGCCCCTCCCTTTGTATGTGTGGACTGTTTTCTTTTTATAAAATTTGGGGGGACAGGGATAGCCTGGTCTTGCACCTTCCTTTCCCTAAAACCCCATAAAACTATAAAAAACCACTAAAAACCCTCAAAACCCTCAAAACCCATAAAAAGATGAAAAACTGAAGCTAAGAAGGGAAGATGGAGGCACACTCCCCCGGATCTCGCTCTCGCTCAACGCTTCCTCCAGGACTTCCACAAGAGTCTTCTCAGGATCTTGGTGTTGGATTCCTGCTTCCTCGGCGATGGGTCTCTCTGATCGCGCTCTTCAGTCTCAAGATGGCAATGACATTCGGTCCTCGGCTGCTTCGTTCTCTCCATTCCTTGTTTTGGATATCGGCTTTGGATGGAATTATCTAATGGCACTCCTGGTTTTCGTCGGATTTTAAGGTTGTGTGGGATGATGTGGTTTCAGATCGGTCAGATCTGGCTTGCGGTGAAGCAAACACCTCCTTGGCGCTCGGATACCTCACTGGAAATCTGCTGCAGTGTGGGGTTGACTTTGCAGATCATGGCCCTCAGAAGGACCGTCGGAGTTCGGGGCCTTTTCGACGTTGCAGGTTCTGGTGTCACGGGCTTTAATGGCTGATTCCTGGAGTTGCAGGTTTTGTGACAAGTCATGGCAAGGAGGCTCAGTTGATCTCGACTCAGCAGCGGATTGTGCAGAAGATTCCGACCAGTTTTTTGCTTGTGCAGAGGATCCAGAGGGTTTGGTGCCGATCTGGTGGTGGTGTGCTTGGTCCCGTGGCTTGCACTTTTGGATTTTCTCATCAAAGACTCACACATAAGGTTCAGGTTTGGTTTTCTAGTCCCTTGGATTTGTCTAATTTTCATGCTGTTGTTGCGAGGTGGCTTAAGCGGTGCTGGGACCTGGTCGTTTTGCTGGTCTTTGGTTCATCAAGGTTCCAAAATGGCTTATTTGGTCCCCGATTTTCTATTGATTTTCTTGGCTGGAGCCTTCCCTTTGCTTGAAGGGAATTTTGGGCTGCGGAGCTAGAGATTCTTCACCCCTATGCTGGTGAATCTGTGCTACCGGGAACATCTCTGCCTGGCGTCACGGGGATGGCTGATTTGGTTGGTCCTTGGTTGAAAGGTGAGGAAATTTTTGATCTTATTTATACTAGTGGTAGTTCTGTTATGGTGAACATGGATCTGTCCTGCATGGTGGCTCGGGCTAAAGAGGGAGCTAGTAATTTTGGAGATGTTACTGGATTGGTTGTGTTTTTTGATAATGCTGATGTGGGTTGGTTGTTGTTTGGATGGAATGCAATGAAGTTTGTAGGTTGGAATTTGGTGCTATTGGTTTTGTGCTGCTTTTGGTGGACCTTCTTGGTGGGGAGGTGCTGGATGCTGGATTTTGTGAGAATGGATGATGGTTGTTGCAAGGATGTGAGTTCAGGTTGCTGGTTTTTGTGTCTTTCTGGTGCTGATGGTTATGTACTGCTGGTGGTGGCTTGTTTTGGTGAGAAGTTGCTGGATGGTGGTATTTGTGAGGTTGAAAGTTGGTCATTTCTTGGCAGCGAGCTGCTGGATGCTGGAGACTTCTGGATGAGGGTGTTGGCTACTGTCTGGACTTTGGTGTGCTTGGTTGGTTTTTCATTTCTTTTTTTGATTTTTCTTTTTTTGGCGTGGGTAGTAAGGGGTTTTTGGGTGTGCGTCGTTTGACACAGCCCCTCCCTTGTCTGTTGTGTCTTCATGTATTTTTCTAATAAATTTTGGGGGGTGTCAGGAATAGCCTGGCCCCAAACCTTCCTTTCCATAAAAACGTTAAAAAGCTCTAAAAAATCTTATAACCCTAAAAAACAAAAAAAAAACCACAAAAAACCCCCAAAAACCCAAAAAATGTCTAAAAACCCCTAAACCCCCAAAAAATTCCTAAAACCCATAAAAAATCTAAAAACATAAAAATCCTATAAAACCCATAAAAATCCATGAAAAATTTTAAAAACCCTAAAAACCCCGTAAAAACCATAAACCACTAAAAACCTTAAAAACACTTAAAACCCATAAAAACCCAGAAAAACCACTAAAACTAAAAAAAACCTTTAATCCCCTAAAAATTATTAAAAACTATAAAAAATATTGAAATCCCTAAAAACATAGAAAACCCCTAAACCCCCCAAATACCCTAAACACTCTAAAAAATCCTAAAATCCATAAAACACTTGAAAAATACAAAAAACCCTAAAAATTCCTAAATAAATTAAAAAACTCTGAAACCCTAAAACCCCAAAAGAAACCCTAAAATTCCATGAAAATGTAAAAATCCCAAGGAACCTTGAAAACCCTGTACAAACCATAAAACCCCCTAAAACATTGAAAATACTAAAACCCCATAAAAACCCTAAAAACCCATTAAAAACTCTAAAAATGCTAAAAATCCATAAAAACATTAAAAACTCTAAAAAACCATTAAAACTAAAAAACACTAAAAACCCAAAAAGACCCTAAAAACCCCTAAAACCCCCAAAAACCCAAAAAACCCCTTAAAATCCTACGACCCCTCAAAATCTCTAAAAACCCTAAAACCCATAAAAATCCTTAAACACCCCAAAAAATCCATGAGAACATAAAAAACCTAAAAAACCTCTAAAACCCGTAAAACCCCCTAAAACCTTAAAACCCCAATAACCCATAAAAACCGTAAAAACCAACTAAAAACTTGAAAAACCCTTAAAACCCAAAAAATGATAAAAAAATCTAAAAATTATAAAAAAACTCTAAAAATTATAATTAATTCAAAAAAAACTCTAAAAACCCAAAAAGACCATAAAACCCTAAAAACACTTAAAATCTTAAAAACCCTTAAAAACATGAAAACATAAAAAATCCTGGAAACCCTGAAAACTAAAAAATCCCCTATTCCTTAAAAAACCTACAAACCAATAAAATCCCTAAAAACCAATAAAATCCTTAAAAACCACTAAAAACTCTAAAAACCCTTAAAACCCCTAAAATGATTTTTTTTGTTCCAGGCATGGGCGTTGGTGGTCCTGTGTTGTTGGTTGCAACTCTTGGTGTGGTATGATGGATGTGGGTTCTGTTGTTCCTGGTTTGTTTCCCTTTGAATGGTTATTGTTGGGTGTAAGTTGCTGGTTGCTGAATACCATTTGTCTCGGAAGTGATGGTTGCGGGATGCTAAGATGCTGGTTATTGGCTGTCGTGTCGGATGGTTGGTATGGCTCTGATAATTGGAATTGGTGATGCTGGTTGATTGATCTGAAACGGGGTGTTGGGATATGTTTGGTGATCAAAATAGGTGTTGGTTGTTTGACACTGATGTGCGAGATCCTGGATGTTGTATAGCCAGGAGTGATAAAGTTGTTGTTTATGATTTTAGTGCTGGTGGATCTATGCTACTGGCGGTGGATATACTTGGAAAGGAGGTGATGGAAGCTGAAAAATATTATACGAGATGCTGGTTTCTCGTTGGCTGGGAGACACTGTTAGTGGTGATCTTGTTTTTCTATTTTGTCTGCTTTTGTGTGTTTTTGGGGTTTTTTAGGGACTTTTGAGGTTTGTGTCCAGGGTTTTTGGGTGTGGGTTGATTGACCCCACCCCTCCCTTGTCTGCAGTGCCTTTCTTTTCAAATAAATTTGGGGGGTTGGGAATAGCCTGGCCTCACACCTTCCTTGCCCTAAAATGTTAGAAAACTCTAAAAAACACAATACACTAAAAAACTCAAAAAAAACCCTAAAACCAAAACTAAATTTAAATATCCAAAAAACCCATGAAAAACCCTAAAATCCCTAAAATCCCTAAAAACCCTAAAAGCCATAAAAATCCTAAAAAACCCTAAAAATTCATGAATACATAATAAATCATAAAAAAACTTCTAAAACCATAAAAAACCTTAAAAAATCTAAAACCCCATAAAACACCATAAACCCCACTAAAAACTCTTAAAACCCCTAAAAATGTTAAAAATCTATAAAAAAATTACCTTCTAAAAAAACTCTAAAAACCCTAAAAACCCCAAAAGACCCTAAAAACATCAAAAACCCTAAAAACCACTGAAAAACCCTAAAAACTCTCAAAATCCATAAAAATACTAAAAAAATTAAAAACCATAAAAAAATAAAAAACCCCCCAAAAGTCCATGAAAACATGAAAAAAAACCTAAAAACCCTAAAACTCCCTTAAAACAATAAAAAACCCAAAAAAAATTTAAAAACCCTAAAAACCCATAAAAACCCTAAAACCACTAAAAACTCTAAAAACCCTTAAAACCCCTAAAAACATTAAAACCTCTAAAAACCTTAAAAAACTAAAAAAAACCATGTAAACCCAAAAATAACCTAAAAACCAATAAAACCCAAAAATCCCTTAAAACCCTAAAAGCCTTAAAACCCCAAAAAACCCTAAAAACCCAAAAAAAATCTAAAAAACCCCTAAAAATCTATGAAAACATAAAAAACCCTAAAAGACCCCTTAAAACAATAAGAACCACTAAAAACCCAAAAAACCCAAAAAACCCAAAAAACCCAAAAAACCTATAAAAACCACTAAAAATATAAAAAACCTTAAAATCCCTAATTACATTTAAAAATATAAAAAATATTAAAAGCACTAAAAAACTAAAAAAACCTTAAAACCCTGAAAAGTCCCTAAAAATCATTAAAATCCCTAAGACCCCTAAAACCCTTAATAACACTAAAACCCACTAAAAATCCAAAAAAACCCAAAAATATGAAGAAAAAATTTCTAAAAAATACATAAAAATCCACAGACATAAAAAATCCTAAAAACCTATAAAACCATAAAAACCCCTAAAACCATAAAAACCCTAAAAATCACTGACACACTAAAAACCCTTTAAAGCCAAAAAATGTTTAAAAACTTTAAAAAACCTTAGAAAGACTAAAAAACTCAAACAAAACAATAAAAACCCCAAAGGACCCTTAAAACCCTAGAAACCTTAAAAACACATAAAACCTCCCAAAAACCATTAAACCCAAAAAAATCCTAAAACCCATAAAAACCCTAAAACCCCCTAAAATTCTTAAAACCCCCAAAACTATAAAAAAGTCTAAAAAACCATTAAAACCCTAAAAAATAAAAAAGTCCCTAAAAACCAAAAAGACCAGAAAAACCTTAAAAAACCATAAAAACCATAAGACCCTTGAAAAACCCTAAAAACCCTTCAAATACCTAAAACCCATAAAAACCCTAAAAACCAAAAAAAACCTAAAACCTAATAAAATCCATGAAAATGTAAAAAAACCCAAAAAACCCTGAAACCCCCAAAAAACCATAAAACCCTCTAAAAACCCCTAAAACCCCATAAAAACCAAAAAACCTCTAAAAATACTAAAAACCATTTAAACCCCTAAAAGTGTTAAAAAACACTAAAAAAAACATAAAACCATAAAAGTCTAAAAATTTAGAAACCCAAAAAGATAGTAAAACCCATAAAAATTCTAAAAACCTCAAAATCCCTAAAAACCCTTAAAAACCATAAAATTCCTAAAAACCCCCTAAAAATCTATGAAGCTTTAGAAATCCCTAAAACCCTAGAAAACCCCTTAATACCATAAAAACCCCAAAAAACCCCGAAATACACTGAAAAATCTAATATCCCTTTAAACCCCTAAAAATGTTATAATACTATAAAAACAATAAAAACACAAAAAAACCAAAAAAACATAAAAACCCAAAAGGCAATGAATATATGGAAAACCACTAAAAACATCTAAAAACCCCTAAAAACCTTCAAAATCCCAAAAACACTAAAATCAATAAAAATCCTTAAAACCCAAATAATCCATGAAAATATAAAAACCCATAAAAATCCTGAAAAACCCACTGAAAACCATAAACCCCTAAAAAACTAACCCCCCCCCTAAAACCCCATAAAACCCCTAAAAATAACTAAAAACTCTAAAAACCCGTAAAACCCCTAAAATGTTAAAAACCTATAAAAACCCTTAAAACCCGTAAAAAACTCAAAAAACCCAGAAAAAACAAAAAGACCCTAAAAACCCTGAAAAACACTAAAAACCCACTTAAAACCCCTAAAAACCCTAAAAACCCTAAAAACCATTAAAACCATAAAATCCTAAAAACCCCTAATAGACCATTAACACATAAAAAACCTTAAAAACCCTGAAAAAACTTTGAAAATATTACCCCTAAATACTAAAAAACCCTTCAAATCCCATAAAAACCTAAAAACCATTAAAAACTCTAAAAATACTTAACACTCTAAAAACATTAAAAAACTCTAAAGAACCTTAAAGACCCTAAAAACCCCAAAAGACTCTAAATACTCTAAAAACCCAGAAAACCCCTAAAAACCCCTAAAAACCTTAAACACCCTAAAAATCTCTAAAATCTCTAAAACCCCCCAAAAAACCATAAAAATCATAAAAAACCCCATAAAAATCCATGAAAACATAAAAACCCTAAAAAAATGATGAAAACCATAAAACCCTTAAAACCTTAAAAAAACCTAAAAATCTATCAAACAACTAAAAACCATTTGAAACTCTAAAAACGCATAAAACACCAAAAAATGTTAAAAAACTCTAAAAACCTTAAGAACCCTACAAACTAAAAAAATCCAAAAAGACTCTAAAAACCTTGAAACCCCCTTAAAAAACTAAAAACCTCTTAAAACCCTCAAAATACATAAAAACCCTAAAAAGACTAAAAACCATAATAATACTAAAAAATCCATAAAAACATAAAAACCCTAAACACCCAGAAAACCCCCTAAAAACCATAAAAACCCCTAAAAACCAAAAAATTCCTCCAAACAACTCAAAAATATAAAAATCAACAAAAACCCTAAAAACTATACAAAAATCTAAAAAAATTTTAAAACCCTAAAAAACTCAAAAAACCCTAAAACCCCGAAAAGTCCCTAAAAACCCTAAAAATCCTTGAAAAACCCTAAAACCCCTGAAAACCCTAAAAACCCAAAAAATCCCTAAAAACCCCAAAACCCTAAAAACCATAAAAATCTAAAAAAACTAACAATCCATGAAAACTTTAAAAACCCAGAAACCCTTGAAAAACCCCTGAAAATTATAAAAACATCTAAAAACCAAAAAACCCTAGAAAACTAAAAAAAACCATCAAAACCCCCAAACACCCAAAACTCCTAAAAACCCTAAAAACCCTAAAACCCCTTAAAACCCTAAAAAACCTCAAAATCATTAAAAACCCTAAAAACCCTAAAAACCCTAAAAACCATAAAAATTAAAAAAATCCTAACAATCCATGAAAAATATAAAAACAGATAAAGTCCTAAAAACCACAAAACACCTTAAAATAATAAAACACCCTAAAAACCAATAAAAAACCTAAAAGCCAACAAAAAACTCAAAAAACCATTTAAACCCCTATAAACATTAAAAAAAATTTAAAAACCATAAAAACCATAAAAACTGAAAAAAAAACATAAAAACCCAAAAAACACTAAAAAACCATAAAATCCCAAAACCCTCTAAACCCCTAAAACCCTAAAAATCTATAAAAACACTAAAAACCATATAGACCGTAAAAATCCTAAAAAACCCCAAAAAATCCATGAAAACATAAAAAACCCTGAAACCTTGAAAAACTGCTAAAACCTATAAAAGCCCCTAAAAACCTAAAAAAACCTCAAAACCCACAAAAACCCTAAAATCACTAAATACACTGAAACCCCTTAAAACCCCTAAAAATGTAAAAAACCCTAAAAACCCTTAAAACCCATAAAAATTAAAAAAAAACCTAAAAATCCAAAAACACCCTATGAAACCTAAAAACCCTTGAAAACCCCTAAATCTCCTCAAAATCCCTAAGAACTCTAAAAACTCCTAAAACCATAAAAATCTTAAAACCCCCCTAAAAATCCATGAAAATGTAAAAAACTCTAAAATCTTAAAAAACCTCATAAAACCATAAAAACCCATAAAAACCTAAAAAAAACCTAAAAATCCATAAAAGCCCACTAAAAACTCTAAAAACCCTTAAACCCCCTAAAAATGTTATAAACCTAAAAAAACATTTAAAACCCTAAAAAAATTAAAAAAACCTATAAAACCAAAACGACACCAAAAACCCTAAAAACCATAAAAACCATGAAAAATCTAAAAAAACCTCAAAATCACTAAAAACCCTAAAATCCTTAGAAACCATAAAAATCGTACAAAACCCATAAAATCAATGAAAAGGTAAAAGACCCTAAGACCGATAAAAACCACTAAAAACTCTAACAACCATTAAAACTGCAAAAAATGTTAAAAACTATAAAAAAACCTTAAAATACCTAAGAAACTTTAGAAAATTTGTAAAACCTAAAAAGAACCTAAAAACCATGAATTACTAGAATTTTGAGATTGGATGCTGGTCGTTGATTGACTACGAGCTGCTGGATACTGGTTACTGCTTGGTTGGGAAGTGATGAAGTTGTGGTTATTGGTCTTGGTGTTTTTAGTGTCCTCTTACTGTAGTTTTTTTTGGGGTCTTTTAGTTTTTTGGGGGTGTATAGGGTTTTTGGGGGTGAGTTGATTGACTCCGCCCCTCCCTGGTCTGCTCTGTCTTTTTTTTCTAATTAATTTTTTTGGGGGGGGGGGTCAGGAATAGCCTGTCCCTATCCCTAAAAACTCTGAAAAACCTCAAACCACATAAAAAACCTTAACACCCACTGAAAACTCTAAAAATCATTAAAAACCCTAAAAACACTAAAAAACTTCAAAACACTAAAAAACTCAAAAAAAATCATATAAACACTAAAAACTATAAAAAATACTAAAACTGTAAATACCCTAAAACACTGAAAACCCTCAAAACCCCTAAAAACCCTAAAACCCCTAAAACCATAAAAATACTTAAAAAACAAAAAAATCATGAAAATGTAAAAAACCCTGAAAACCCCCTGAAAACCAAAAAAACCCTCAAAACACTAAAATCCCATAAAAACCCAAAAGAACACTAAAACAAAAAAAAACATTTTAAATCCCTAAAATGTTAAAAATATCTAAAAATCCTTAAAAACCCTAACAACTCAAATAACGCTAAAAACACAAAACACCCTAAAAAACCTAAAAACCTTTAAACCCCTTTAAAACCCTAAACCCCATAAAAATCTCTAAAAACCTAAAAAAACCCTAGGAACAATAAAAATCCTAAACCCCCCCTAAAAATCCATTAAAAGGTAAAAACCCCTAAAACCCTGAGAAAACCCTAAAAACCCATAAAACCCCAAAGAAACCTTAAAAAACCCTAAAAACTCATAAAAATCCTAAAACCCACTAAAAACCCTAAAAATCCATAAAACCCCTAAAATTGTTAAAAAACTCAAAAAAACCTTAAAAACCTAAAAAGATTAAAAAAACCATAAAACCCCAAAAGACCCTAGAAACACTGAAAACCCATAAACCCCCCCAGAAAAACCCTAAAATCCCACAAATCCCTAAAAACCTTAAAAACACTAAAAATCCACTAAAAATCCAAGAAAACGTAAAAAACCCTGGAAGCCTAGAAAAACCCCAAAAAATAATAAAAACCCCTAAAAACCATAAAAAACCTAAAAATCCAAGAAAACCCTAAAAACTACTAAAATCACTAAAAGCACTTTAAACCACTATAAATCTTAAAAAACTATAAGAAACCTTTAAAAATCTAAAAAATCATAAAAACCTGAAAGACCCTAAAAACCCTGAAAAACCCTGAAAAATCCCTAAAGACCATAAAAATCCTAAAACCCCTTAAAAATCCATGAGAAAGTAAAAATACTAAAAACCCCCAAAAAAACCCCTAAAAACAAAAAAAAACCTTAAAACCCATCAAAATCCATCAAAACCACTAAAAACTCTAAAACCCCTTAAAACACATAAAAACGTCAGAAAATCTAAAAAACCTTCAAACCCTAAAAAACCCACTACTGACTCTAAAAACCCTTAAAACCTTTAAAACCCCTAAAAATGTTAAAAAATTCTAAAAAACATTAAATCCCCTAAAAACTCAAAAAAAACCCCTAAAACCTAAAAAGACCCTAAAACCCTAAAAAATAAAAAAATCCTAAAAACCAATAAAAACCCCTAAAACCTTCAAAATCCTTAAAAACCCTAAAAAACATAAAAATCCTAAAAAACCCCCCAAAATCCATGAAAATGTAAAAAATCCTAAAAACCCTGAAAAACCCCAGAAAATCAAAAAACACCCTAAAAACCTTTAAATACCCTAAAACCCATAAAACCCTAAAAAACTCAAAAAACTCCTAAAACCCCTAAAACATTAAAAACTATAAAAAACCTCGTGAATCCTAAAAAACTCAATAAAAACCACAAAAACCCCAAAAACCCCCCAGAAAAACCACAAACCCCCTTAAAATACCTAAAAACCCTAAAACCCCTAAAACCCCTAAAAATAATTAAAATTATAAAAACCCTTAAAATCCATGAAAATGTAAAAAAACCTAAAAACGCATAAAAACCTTCAAAAACCTAAAAACTCATAAAAACCCCAAAACCCATTAAAAATATAAAAACACTTAAAACCCCTAAAACATTAAAATCTCTAAACAACCTTAAAACCAGAAAAAACTCAAAAACCCCTAAAAACCCAAAAGACCCTAAACCTTTGAAAAATGCTACCCCCAAATCTCTAAAAACCCTAAAAAATCCTGTAAAACCCCCTGAAAAACGTTAAAACCCCTCAAAAACTTGAAAAACCTAGAAACCATAAAAACCAATAAAAACCTTAAAAAACCTTAAAAGTCCCTAAAAACCCTAAAACCACTAAAAAGTCTATAAACCCTTAAAATGCTAAAAAACTCTAAAAACCCTTAAAAACCCTAAAAAAATCAAAAAATGCTAAAACCCCAAAAGACCCTAACAACCCAAAAAGTGCCTAAAACCACATTAAAACCCCATAAACCTCATAAAATACCTAAAAACCCATAAAAGTATAAAAACCCCAAAAAACTTAAAATCCCATCAAAACTCTAAGAAATCACTAAAAAACTCTAAAACCCTTAAAACCTCTAAAACATTAAAAAGCACATAAAACTCTTAAAAACTATAAAAATGAATAAAAAAACTCTAAAACCCCTCAAAATCCCTAAAAACCCTGAAAACCCCAAAATGACCCTAAAACCCTAAAAACTCTAAAAACCATTAAAAACACTAAGACCCACTAAAACTCTATAAAACCCTAAAAACCATAAAAAAATACAAAAACCCATAAAACCATAAAAACCCACTAAAACTCTAAAAATTATTAAAAACCCTAAAAACGTTAAAAACTATTAAAAATATTAAAAACCCTAAAAATACTTAGAAAAACCTGTAAGAACCCAAAAAAACCCTAAAAACTAAAAATCCCTAAAAACCCTAAAACACAAAAATGATAAAAAATGAAAAAATTGAAAAAAAACTCTAAAAAATCTCTGAAAACATAAAAACCCAAAAAAACACATAAAAACCCCTGAAAGCCATAAAACCCCTAAAACTTTATAAAATCCTAAAAAACTCATGACAACCCAAAAAACCACTAAAAACTCTAAAAACCCTTAAAACCTCGAAAAACATTAAAAACTCTAAAAAACTGTAATAACCATAAAAGACCCAAAAATACCTACAAACCCAAAAGACCCTAAAAAATATGAAAACCCCTAAAAACCTAAAAAATCTCTTAAAAACCATAAAACCACACAAAATAAATAAAAAACCTTAAAAACCATGAAAATCCAAAAAATCACTAAAAATCCATGAAAACATAAAAACCCTAAAAACCCTTGAAAACCATAAAAACCTTAAAACACCCTAAAACCCCATAAAAACCCTAAAAACCACAAAAAATTATAAAAAGACTTAAAACCCATAAAACATTAAAAACTCTAAAAAACCATAAAACTCCAGAAAAATAAAAAACCCAAAAAGACCCAATAAACCCTGATGAAACATAAAAACCATAAAACCTCCTAAGATACCTGAAAAACCTTAAAAAACATAAAACTCTAGAAAATGGTGGAGGTTTTTAGATCTGGGACTTCCAACGTGCGGCGCTTTAGTTCCATGGAGGTGCAGATCAGATCTGGGCGATACGGTAAGTGGATTTGCAGATCTCGGCTTATTCTCCACTGTGAGGAGTGTTCTCGGCGGATTTGGTCTCCGGAGGCCTCCTTCGGCTTCTTGGCGGTAGGGTTCTCCCAATTTCTTCGGTGGTTTGGTCTTCTCCAAATGGCGACCTGGCCTCTCTAGATCCGTGATGCTGAACGGTGGGTGCGGAGTGATTCGCGATATTCTGGATGTGACATACCCATTTCCATTCTTGGATCTGGTTTTCCAGATCTGATTCTGTGAGGGATTTTCTGGTTCTCTTGGATTTTTGATGGGTTCTGGTGGCTGCGGAAAGTGAAGGTGCAGGTTTGTGCTTCTGGTTCCTTTGTTTCATTTTTGGTTTATATTGATGATGAAGTTCTGGTCAATTTGAGTTGTGTCCTGGCTGCTATGGTGGAATGTGGTTTGTTGGGCTGTTGCTGGTTTGGTTGTGAGTCATTACTGAAGCTGTATTTGAGGCAAGATGAGATGGAGGTTGATGGCTGTGGTGCTGGTTTGGTTTTGAATAGCTATGGGTGTGGGATTTTTGTTCTGTTGACTTTGATGGATGTTGTCTTGTGTGTCGCTTGTTTCTGTTTGATAGGAGGTGAAGATGGATGCGTTTGGTTGCGGTGCTTGTGCTATGGTTTGATGATGCTGGTTGTGATTGGCTGTGATGTCGGATTTGGTGTTGTTGGTTGCTGGGGCTGGTTGGTTTGGATGAGTTGTTGCTGCTGTGTTGCTATGATGATTGAATGTGGTGCTGTTGGATGCTGGTACTGGCTGGATGTGACGTGATGGTGTCGTTGTAGTGTCTATTTTGAGTCTTTTTCTTTTTTTCCCTTTTTTGGCGTGGGTTGTAAGGGGTTTTTTGGGTGTGGGTTGCTTAACCCCTCCCCTCCCTTGTCTGTTGTGTTTCCTGTTTTCTTTTTAATAAATTTGGGGGGGCCGGGAATAGCCCGGCCTCACACCTCTTCTACCCTTAAAAGATTAAAAACCCTATAAATCCAATAAAAACCCTATTCCAAAAAAAACTCTAAAACCCCATAAAACCCGCTAAAACGTTAAAAAACTCAAAAAAAACCTTAAAACCCTAAAAAACGCAAAAACCCCCCAAAAACCCAAACAGACCCTAAAAACCCGTAAAAACCATAAAAACTGTCAAATCCTAAAAAAACCATTAAATTCTCTAAAAACCCTCAAAATCTCTAAAACCCCTAAAAAACCTTAAAACCCACAAAACCCTGAAAACGTAAAAAGCACTTAAAACCATGAAAACCCCCTGAAATCCATAAAACCCCCAAAAAACCCTACAAAACTACTAAAACCTCTAAAAACCCTTACAACCCATAGAAATGTTAAAAAACTCTAAAAACCTTAAAAACCCATAGAAACTCAAAAAAAACCATAAAAACCTAAGAAGTCCCTAAAACCCAAAAAACCCAAAAAACCCTAAACACCCCTAAAAAAACATAAAACCACTCAAAATACCTAAAACCCTAAAAACCATAAAAAATCCAAAAGAACCCTTAAAAATCCATGGAAACATAAAAAACCATAAAACCCCAGAAAACCCCTTAAAGACCATAAAAACCTCTAAAAACCTTAAAAACATTAAAAACACAAAAAAACCATAAATCCACAAAAAAATCTAAAAACCCTTAAAACCCCATAAAACTTTAACAAACTATAAAAACCATAAAACTGATAAAAACTCAAAAAAACATAAAAAGACTCTAAACACCCAGAAAAACTCGAAAAACCCTAAAAATGGCTAAAAACCCCTAAAAACCATCAAAATACCTAAAATCCTAAAAAACTATAAGAACATTAAATATCTTAAAAACCCCTAAAAATCCATGAAAACATAAAAACCCAGAAAAAAACTGAAAACCATAAAAATCCTAAAACCTATAAAAACCCTAAAACCCCATATGAAACCCTAAAAATATAAAAAACCTAAAATCCCCTAAAATATTAAAAAACTCTAAAAATACTTAAAACCCCTAAAAACTCATAAAAACTCTAAAAACGTAAAAAACTCTAAAAACACTGAAAAACCGTAACAACCCTAAAAACCCTGAAAACCCTAAAAAACTAGAAATATATTAATACCCTTTAAACCCCTAAAAATGTTAAAAAAACTATAAAAAATATAAAAACCTTAAAACACTCAAAAAAACCCCTAAAACCCCAAAAGACACTAAAAACCCAAAAACACTTAGAAACCCTAAAAATACCTAAAAAACCTAAACCCCCTCAAAATCCCTAAAAACAATAAAAAACCATAAAAACTATAAAAGTCCTCAAAAACACTAAAAATCCATGAAAATGTGAGAATCCCTAAAATCCTTGAAAACCCCTAAAACCATAAAAATCCCCAAAACCTTAAATAATAATAAAAACCCATAAAAACCCTAAAACCTACTAAAAACTCTTAAACCACCTAAAAATATTATAAAACTCTAAAAAACCATAAAACCCCTAAAAAAAACTAAAAATTCCCTAAAAACCCAAAAGACCCTAAACCCCATAAAAACACTAAAACCCTTCAAAAACCCTAAATCCCTATCAAATTTCATAAACAACCTAAAAACACTGAAAAACTATAAAAATACAAAGAACCCTAAAAATCCATGAAAGCCTAAAAAATTGTATAATACCCATGAAAACCATAAAAACCCCTAAAAATCTGAAAAACCCCATAAAACCCTCTAAACCTCTAAAACCCTTAAACACCCTAAAGACGTTAAAGGATTTTTGAGTTTTTTAACGTTTTAGCGGTTTTGATGGTTGTTTTAGTTTTTTATATTTTTTAGGGTTTTTATGTGTTTTATGGTTTTTAATGTTTAAGGGGTTTTATGGTTTTATGGGGATTTCAGGATTTTTAAGGTTTTTTATGTTTTCATGGATTTTAAGGGGTTTTTTGAATTTTTATGGTTTTAAGGGTTTTTATTGGTTTATAGGGATTTTGAGGGGTTTTATGGTTTTTTAGTGAGGTTTATGGTTTTTAGGATTTTTCAGGGTTTTTTTAGTTTTAAGGGTTTTCTTTTGTTTTTTAGGGCTTTTAAAGTTTTTTAGATTTTTAATGTTTTTAGTGGTTTAAAATGTTTTTAGAGTTTTAGTGGGTTTTTAGGGTTTCTTAGTTTTTTTAACTTTTTAACAGTTTTAAGGGTTGTTGTAGTTTTTAGTTTTTTATGATTTTTATGCGTTTTTAGGGTTTTTAAGGTTTTTTGATGTTTTTATGGTTTTTAGAGGTTTTCAGGGTTTTTAACATTTTCATGGATTTTTGGGGTTTTTTAGATTTTTATGGTTTTTTTGTTTTTGGGGATTTTGAGGGGTTTTATGGTTTTTAGGGGGTTTATGATTTTTATGGGTTTTCAAGGTTTTTTTAGATTTTTTGGGTTTTTAGGGTTTTTTAGGGCTTTTAAGGTTATTTAGAGTTTTTAACATTTTGAGTAGTTTTAAGGATTTTTAGGGTTTTAGTAGTTTTTAGGAATTTTATGAATTTTTAGGGTTTTTAAGGGTTTAGAGTTTTTTTGTTTTTGAGGGGGTTTTCAGGGTTTTCACAGGATTTTTTGTTTTCAGATATTTTTAAGGGTTTAGGGTTTTTTTTTTAGGGGGTTTTCTGGGTTTTAAGGGGCTTTTTTGTTTTCATTTATTTTTATGGATTTTTATGTTTTTTTAAGGTTTTATGCATTTTGAGGGTTTTTTAGGGGTTTTCAATGGTTTTTAAGGTTTTTTGGGTTTTCAAGGTTTTTAGGGTCTTTTGTGGTTTTAGATTTTTTATAAGTTTTTTTGGATTTTTATGTTTTTTAGAGTTTTTAATGTTTTTAGGGGTTTTAAGGGTTTTTAGAATTTTTAGTTGGTTTTTTGGATTTTAATTTTTTATGGGTTTTATGGTTTTCAGGGTTATTAGGTTTCTTTACACTTTTATGGATTTTTAGGGGGGTTTTCTTTTTTTTATAATTTTTCAGGTTTTTAGGTTGTTTAGGGAATTTTAGGGTTTTTTGGGCTTTTCAGGGGTTTTAGGGTTTTTTTGTTCTTTTGGGCTTTATAGGGTTTTTTATAGTTTTTAATGTCTTTTGGGGTTTTATAATATTTTTAGGGGTTTTAACAGTTTTTAGCTGGTTTTTAGGGTGTCTATGGGTTTTTAGGGTTATTTAAGGTTTTTAGAGTGTATGGTTTTCAGTGGGTTTTCATGGATTTTTAAAGGATTTTTAGGATTGTTTTTTGTTTTTATGGATTTTAGAGTTTTTATGGTATTTGAGGGTTTTTAGGGTTTTTCAGGGTTTTTAGGGTTCTTAGAGATTTCAAGGATTTTAGGGTATTTTGGGTTTTAGGGGTTTTGTTTGAGATTTTTTGGGTTTTAAGGTTTTTTTGAATTTTTTAACATTTTTGGGGTTTTAAGAGTTTTTAGTTTTTTAGAAGGTTTTTATGGTTTTTATGGGTTTTTAGGGTTCTTACGTTTTCATGGATTTTAAGCGGGCTTTTAAGGTAGTTATGGTTTTAGGGTTTTTAATGATTTGGAGGGGTTTTAGGGGTTTTCTAGGTTTTCATGGTTTTTAGGGGTTTTTGTGGTTTTTAGTCCCTTTTTAGGTTTTATTTGTTTTTATGAGTTTTCTAGGGTTTTAAGGCTTTTATAATTTTTAAAAAATTTAGTGGTCTTCAGGGTTTTTAGAGTTTTTTGGGATCTTATGTAGATTTATAGGTTTTTTAATGTTTTTAAGTTTTTATGATTTGTTGGGGTTTTTTAGGGTTTTTTACATTTTCATGGATTTTTAGGGGGTTTTCAGGATTTTTATGGGTTTTAGGGTTTTTAGGAGTTTTTGTGATTTTGATGGATTTTAGGGTGTTTTAGAGATTTTTATGGATATTAAGGTTTTATTCATTTTTAAGGATTTTAATGGTTTTTATAGGTTTTTATGGTTTTCATTATTTTTAGGGTTTTTATGTTTTCATTAATTTATAAGGATTTTTTTTGAATTTTTATGGTTTTATGGTTTTTTATAGTTTTTATGGATTTTGAGTTGTTTTATATCTTTTAGGGGTTTTCTGGGTTTTAGGTACTTTTGGGGTTTGGGGATTTTTTTTGAGTTTTTATGGTTTTTAATGTTTTTTTGATTTTTTTTAACATTTTTAGGGGTTGTACGGGTTTTTAGAGTTGTTAGTGGTTTTTTTGGGGTTTTATGGTTTTTTAGAGTTTTAAATGTTTTTTCGGTTTTTTAGGGATTCCATGGGGGTTTAGGGTTTTTTAAATTTTCATGGTTTTAGAGGGGTTTACTGGGATTTTTTGGGGGTTTAGGGCTTTTATGGTCTTTTGATTTTTTTTTAAGTTTATTTTTCAGTTTTTATGGTTTTTTAAAAAAATTAACATTTTTATGGGTTATAAGGGTTTTTAGAGTTCAGGTTTAAGGTATTTTTGATATTAAGGATTTTTAGGGTTTTTTGGGTTTTTAGGGTTTTTGGGGTTTTAGGGATTTGGAGCGGTTCTGGGGGGTTTTAAGGTCATTTTGGCATTTTAGGGGTTTTTTAAGTTTTTAGAGGGTTTCTAGAGATTTTAAATTTTTAGGTGTTTTTAGGAATTTTTGATTTTTTAATAGGTTTTAGGGTTTTTATGGGTTTTATGGTTTTTAAGTTTTTTAGGGGTCTTTGTGGTTTTTAGGTGATTTTCAGGGGTTTTAGGGTTTTTTACGTTTTCATGGATTTTTTAAATTAGTATTTTTATGGTTCTTAGGTTTTTTAGTAATTTTGAGGGTTTTAGGGATTTTAGGCTGTTTCAGGGTTTTAGGGTATTTTTTGGTTTTTAGGGTTTTTTTAGTTTTAAGGCTCTTTAAGGTTTTTTAGAGTTTTTAACGTTTTTAGGGGTTTGAAGGGTTTTCGAGTTTTTTAGTGCTTTTGAAGGGTTTGATGAGTTTTTAGGGTTTTTAAGGGTTTTAGGGGTTTGTTTTCTTTTTTTGGCGTTTTCAAGTTTGATTCAGGGTTTTTAGGGTTGTTTACATTTTCATGGATTTTTAGGGGTTTTTTAGGATTTTTATGGATTTAGGGTTTTTTAAGATTTAGAGGGATTTTAGGGGTTTTTAGGATCATTGTGGTATTTTATGATGTTTTGATTTTTTTAGACTTTTAATGGGTTTTTTGAGGTTTTTAACATTTTTAGTGTTTTACGAGTTTCTAAAGTTTTTAGCAGTTTTTAGGAGTTTAATGAGTTTTTAAATTTTTTAGGGGTTTTATGGTTTTCAGGGGTTTTAGGTTTTTTAGGGTTTTAGGTTCTTGGGGTTTTATGGGTTTTTGATTATTTAGGACTTTACGGTTTTTTAGATTTTTTAACTTTTTAAGGATTTTAAGGGTTTTTAGATTTTTTTTTGTTTTTTTTTGGGTTTTTAGGATTTTTTAAGTGTTTATGGGTTTTATGGTTTTTAGGGGGCTTTCATGGTTTTTATAGTTGTTTTTATGTTTTCATGGTTTTTTAGGGTTTTTTGCGATTTTTATGGTTTTTCGTGTTTTTAAGGGTTTTTGGGGATGTTGATGTTCATAGGGTTTTTAATATTTTTAGAGTTTTTAGGGTTTTTAGGGTCTTTTGGGTTTTAGGGTTTTTTGAGTTTTTAGGTTTTTAAAGTTATTTTAGAGTTTTTCGATATTTTTAGGGGTTTTAAGAGTTTATATATTTTTTAGTGTTTTTAGGGTTTTTTTTGTGTTTTTTTGGTTTTTAAGGTTTTTAAGAGTTTTTATTGTTTATAAGTTTTTTCAACGTTTTTAGGAATTTTTACATTCTCATGGATTTTTAGGGATATTTTGGCAGAATGTTTTTGGGTTTTAGTGGTTTTTTAGGGTTTTTAGGTTTTTAGGGTTTTTATGGATTTTAGGGGTTTTCAGGTTTTTTAGGGTTTTTTAAGTTTTCTTGGATTTCAGTTGGTTTTTTAGGATTTTTATGGGTTTGGGGGTTATTTGGTTTTTTTGGGATTTTGAGGGGTTTTAGAGTTTTTCATGGGTTTTTAGGGTTTGTTTGGTTTTTTTGGGTTTTTATGTTTTTTTAGCTTTTAGGGTTTTTACAATTTTTAGAGTTTTTTAAAAATTTCAGGGGTTTAAAGGGTTTTTATATTTTTAGTGGTTTTTTGGGTTTTATGGCTTTTGGGGGATTTATGTTTTTCAGGGGGGTTTTAAGGTTTTTAGGGTTTTTAGAGTTTTTACGTTTTTATGGATTTGTAGGGGTTTTATAGGATTTTTTGGTTCTTAAAAATTTTGAGGGTTTATAGGGGTTTTCTAGGGTTTTAGGGTCTTTAGGGGTTTTAAGGTTTTTTAGGTATTTTTGTGTTTTTAAGGTATTTTTTGTGTCTTTAGGGTTTTAATGTTTTTATAGTTTTTTAACATTTTGGTGTTTTAAGGGTTATTAGAGTTTTTATTAGTTTTTGTGATTTTTATGGGTTTTAAGGGGGTTTTATAGTTTTCAGGTGTTTTTCAATTTTTTTAGGGTTTTTTACGTTTTCATGGATTTTTAGGGTTTTTTTATATTTTTTTTGTTTTTAGGGGTTTTTAGTGTTATTGTGGGGTTTTATGTTCTCTCAAGGGTTTTCATTGGTTTTTAGGAGTTTCAGGTTGTTTTGGAGTTTTGGGGATTTTTATCAGTTTTTTAGGGGTTTTAAAGTTTCTTAGAGTTGTTAATTTTTATAGGGATTTTAAGAGTTTTTAATGTTTTTAGTGGTTTTTAGGGTTTTTTTGGGTTTTTAGGGTTTTTATAATTTTAAGGTTTCTTATGTTTTTCAGGTATTTTTTATGACTTTATATTTTTTTAGGGGTTTTTAATGTTTTTTATGGTTTTCCAGGTTTTTAGGTTTTTTAGGGATTTTGAGGGGTTTTGGGTTTTTTGGGTTTTTAGTGTTTTTAAGGTTTTCTAAAGTTTTTTATCATTTTAGGGATTTAAAGGATTTTGAGGGATTTTATTGTTTTTTGTGTTTTTTTGTTTTTATTGGTTTTTAGGGTTTTAGAGGGTTTTATGGTTTTTAAGGGTCTTTCAGGATTTTTAAGGTTTCATGGATTTTTCTAAGATTTTTTGGATTTTTATAGTTTTTTGGGTTTTTGGGGATTTTGAGGGTTTTATAGGGGGTTCTAGGGGTTTTTTTGGGTTTTTAGTGTCTTTTTGGGTTTTAGTGTTTTTTTGAGTATTTTAGGGTTTTATGTTTTTTAGTGTTTTTTAACATTTTATGGGTTTTAAAGGTTTTTAGAGTTTTTTTGGGTTTTGTGGATTTTAAGGTATTTAGGGTTTTTTTTCATGTAATTTTAGGGTTTGTAGGGTTTTTTATGTTTTCATGTATTTTTATGTTTTTTTTGGGTTTTTAGAGATTTTGGGGTTTTTAGGGTTTTTCATTGATTTTTAGGGGTTTTCAGGATTTTTAGGGTCTTTTGAGTTTTGTGTTTTTTTTAGTTTTTTAGGGGTTTTGAGGGTTTTTAGAGTTTTTTTAACATTTATCAGAGTTTTAAGGATTTTTCTAGTTTTTAGTTGTTTTTAGGGATTTTATGAGTTTTTAGGGTTTCTTAAGGTTTTGGGTGGTTTTATGGTTTTAAGGGGGTTTTCAAGGTTTTAGGTTTTTTTATGTTTTCATGGATTCCTATGTTTTTTTTGTATTTTTATGGTTTTTAGGGGTTTTAGGAATTTTTTGGCTTTTTAGTATTTTTCAGGGGGTTTAGAGTTTTTAGTGGATTTTTAGGGTTTTTATGGGTTTTTAGGGTTTCTTAAGGTTTTTAGGTTTTTTTTGTTTTTTAGGTTTTTTAGGGTTTTTTACATTTTCATAGATTTTTATGGGTTTTTAGGATTTTTATGGTTTTACGATTTTTTAGGGTTTAAAGGGATTTTGTGGGTTTTTGTAAATTTAAGTGGGTTTTAGGGGTTTTATAGTTTTTCAGGGTTTTTACAGGATTTTGGGTTTTTTTGAATTTTTAGGATTTTAGAGGTTTTCTAGATTTTTTTAGTGTTTTTAGGGGTTCAAAGGGTTTTTAGAGTTTTTAGTATTTTTAGGGTTTTTATGGGTTTTTATGGTTTTTTGGGGTGTTTATGGTTTTAGGGGATTTTCAGAGTGTTTTGGGATTTTTACATTTTCATGGATTTTTACGAGTGTTTTAGGATTTTTATAGTTTTTAGGTTTTTAGGGGGTTTTATGGGTTTTGAGGTTTTTTAGGAATTTTCTGGGAGTTTTAGCGTTTTTTTGGTCCTTTTGTGTTTTTAGGGATTTTTTTTTGAATTTTTAGTGTATTTAAGGTTTTTAGAGGTTTTTAACTTTTTTAGAGGATTTAACGATTTTTAGAGTTTTTAGAGGTTTTTTTTTGGTTTTTTGGGTTTTTAGTGTTTTTAAGGTTTTCCGGTATTTTTTGCTTTTCAGGTGGTTTATAGGGTCATTAGGGTTTTTTACATTTTCATGGTTTTTTTAGTGTTTTTAGGACTTTTATGGTTTTTTAGGTTTCTTAGGGGTTTTAGGGATTTTGAGGGGTTTTCAGGGTTTTTAGGGGGTTTTAAGGATTTTAGGTTTTTAGGGTTTTCATGGTCTTTTGGGGATTTTAGGGGATTTTTTGATTTTTTTGGACTCTTAAGGTTTTTTTATTTGTTTAATATTTTTAGTGGTTTAAAGGGGTTTTAGTGGTTTTATGGGTATTATGGGTTTTTATTGTTTTTAAGGTTTTTATGGGTTTAATCATTTTCAGGGGTATTTTAGGGTTTTTAAGGGTTTTTATATTTTCAAGGACTATTAGGAGTTTCTTAAGACTTTTATGGTTTTTAGGTTTTTTAGGTTTTTAGGGATTTTTTCTATTTTTAGGTTATTTCAAGGGGTTTTAGGGTTTATAGGGTTAGTCAGGGTTTTAGGGTCTTTTGGGGTTTTAGGGTTATTTTGAGTTTTTAGGTTTTTTAAGGTTTTGTAGATTTTTGAAAGTTTTTAGGGTTTCAAGGGATTTTAGATTTTTTAAGTGGGTTTTATAGTTTTTATTGGGTTTTAGGATGTTTTAATGTTTTTATGGTTTTTATGGTTTTCAGGGTTTTCTATGGTTTTAGTGTTTTTAGGTTTTAATGCATTTTTAGGTGTTTCTAGGATTTTTATGGTTTTCTGGGTTTTTAGGGTTTTTAGAGAATTTGAGGGTTTTATAATTTTTCATGGGGTTTAAGGGTTTTTCAGGGTTTTTATGGTCTTTTTCGGTTTTTAGGGTATTGTTTGAGTTTTTAGGGTTTTTAACATTATAAGTGTTTTAAGTGGTTTTATTAGTTTCTAGGGCTTTTATGGGGTTTTAAGGTTTTTAGGGGTTTTTATTGTTTTCGGGGGTTTTAAATGTTATTAGGGTTTTTATGTTTTTCGGAACTTTTAGGCGTTTTTAGTATTTTTATGTTTTTTTGGGGGTTTTAAGGTTTTTATGGATTTTGAGGGGCTTTAGGGGTTCTCATAGTTTTTTAGGGTTTTTAGGTTTTTTAAAGTTTGTTGGTGTCTTTTTAGATTTTTAGGGTTTTTTTGAGTTTTTTAGGGTTTAAAGGTTTTTTTTATTTTATTAAATTTTTTGGTTGGTTTAAATGGGTCTTAGAATTTTTTAAGGGTTTTTGACATTTTAAGGGATTTTTTGTTGTTTTTGGATTTTTATTATTTTTAGGGTTTTTAGGGATTTTGAGGGTTTTTAAGATTTTCAATGGTTTTTAGATTTTTTATGCATTTTTAAGGGTTTGACGGTCTTTTTTGGGTTTTAGGGTTTTTTGAGTTTTTAGGGATTTAATTTTTTTAGATTTTTTTGACATTTTTTTGGGTTTTAAGGGTTTTTAGAATTTTAGTGGTTTTTAGTGTTTTTTAAGGTTTTTAGGGATTTTTATGGTTTTAGGGGTTTTTTGGTCTTTTAGGGTTTTTACAATTTCTTGTATTTTTTATGGTTCTTTTATTTTTATGGTTTTTATATTTTTTAGGGTTTTTTGAGATTTTGAGGGTTTTTATGGTTTTTCAGGGTTTTAGGGTGTTTTGGGATTTTAGTGTTTTTTTGAGTTTTAAGGGGTTTTAATGTTTTTTATAGTTTTTAACATTTTAGTGGTTTTAAGTATTTTTAGAGTTTTTAGTGATTTTAGTGTTTTTAAGGTTTTTAAGGGCTTTAGGGACGGTTATGGTTTTCATGGATTTTCAGGGTTTTTTGGGTTTTTTATGTTTTCATACACTTTATTTGTTTTTAGTATTTTTATATTTTTTAGGGTTTTTAGGGATTTTAGGGATTTTGAGGTGTTTTAGGGTTTTTCAGTTAGTTTTTGGGGTTTTTAGGGTTTTATGATTTTTTTGGGTTTCTAGGGGTTTTTTCGATTTTTTTAGGGTTTCTATGAATTTTTAGAGTTTTTAACGTTTTTAAGGGTTTAAAGGGTTTTTAGAGTTTTAGTGGGTTTTAGGGTTTTTATGGTTTTTTATGGTTTTTTAGGGTTTATAAGGTTTTCATGGTTTTCAGGGGTTTTTAGGGTTTTTAGGGTTTTTTACGTTTTTGTGGATTTTTAGTGGGGGTTTGGATTTTTACGGTTCATAGAGTTTTAGGGTTTTTAGAAATTGTGTTGGTTTTTATTATTTTTAGGGGGTTTTAGGGGTTTTCATGGTTTTTAAGTTCTTTTTTTGGGTTTTTAGGGAATTTTTGAGTTTTTATAAATTTAAATGTTTTTGATATTTTTTTAATGTTTTTAGGGGTTTTAAGTGGTTTTTGATTTTTTCATGGGTTTTAGGGGTTTCATGTGTTTTAGGTGTTTTTATGGTTTTTAGGGATTTTTTAGGGTTTTTTATGCTATCATGGATTTTTAGGGGTTTTTAAAAAATTTATGGGTTTTTAGGTTTTTTGGAATTTTGAGGGTTTTTAAGGTTTTTCAGGGGTTTATAGGAGTTTTAGGGATTTTCATATTTTTTGTGTATTTTTGGATTTTTAAGGGTTTTTTGAGTTTTTTATGTTTTTTATGTTTTTTAGAGTTTTTAATGTTTTTATATGTGTTAAGGGTTTTTAGAGTTTTTAGTGAGTTTTTAGGGTTTTGATGGGTTTAAATGTTTTTTAAGATTTTTAGGGTTTTTTCAGGTTTTTAGGTTTTTTATGTTTTCATGGATTTTATGGATTTTTTATTAATTTTATGGTATTTTGAGGTAGTTAGGGGTTTTAAGGTTTTTATGATATTTTTGGGTTTTAGGGTTTTTTTATTATTTTTTATTGTTTTAAGGTTTCTTAGAGTTTTTTTAACGTTTTAGGGGTTTAAAGTGGTTTTAGAGATTTTAGTGGTTTCTTAGGGTTTTTCTCGGTTTTTAGGTTTTTTATAGTTTTTTTGGGTTTTATGATTTTTTAGGTTCTTTTCAGGGTTTTTAAGGGATTTTTAGAATTTTTAAGGATTTTGAAGTTGTTTAGGGGTTTTTAGGGGGTTTTTTGGTTTTTTGGTTTTTTTGGGGTTTTATGGGGTTTTTTAATCTTTTGGGGGTTTTAAAGTTTTTTAGAGTTTTTAACGTTTTTATGGTGTTTAAGGGTTTTTATAGGTTTAGTGGTTTTCGGGGGTTTTATGAGTTTTTAGGGTTTTTAAGGTTTTTGGGGTTTTATGGTTTTTTAGGGGTTTCTCTTGGGTTTTTAGGGTTTTTTAAATTTTCATGGATTTTTAGGGGTTTTAGGATTTTTATGGTTTTTAGGGTTTTTTAGGTTTTTAGGGATTTTGAGGGGTTTTTTTTAGTCTTTTTGTGTTTTTGGGATTTTTAAGGATTTTAGAGTTTGTATACATTTTAGGGGTTTTAAGGGTTTTTAGAGTTTTTAGTGGTTTTTAGGGTTTTTATGGGATTTTAGTGTTTTTATGGTTTTGAGTGGTTTTTATGGTTTTTAGGGGGGTTTTTGGGTTTTTTACATTTTTAAAGATTTTTAGGGTTTTTTAAATTTTTATGGTTTTTAGGGATTTTTAGGGTTTTAAGGGGTTTTGAGGGTTTTTATTATTTTTAGGGTTTTTACGTTTTTTAGGACTTTTCAAAGTTTTTAGGGACTTTTTGGGTTTTTAGGTTTTTTTAGGTTTTTAGGGATTTTAAGTTTTTTAGTGTTTTAGGGGTTTTAAAGGTTTTTAGAGTTTTTAGTGTATTTTTAGGGGTTTTATGTGGTTTTAGGATTTTTTTAATATTTTTAGGGGTTTTATGGTTTTTAGATGCTTTTTAGGCTTTTTAAGGTTTTTTACATCATCATAGATTATTAAGGTTTTTTTAGATTTTTATGGTTTTTATGGTTTTTAGGGATTTTAGGGATTTTGATGGGTTTTAGGGTTTTTAGTGGTTTTTATAGGTTTTTCAAGGTTTTTTAGGGTTTTTAGGGACTATTTAGGTTTTTAAGATTTTTGTAAGTTTCGTAGATATGGTTTTTTAGAGTTTTTTAACATTTTTAGAAATTTTAAGAGTTTTTAGAATTTTTAGTGGTTTTTAGTGTTTTTATGGGTTTTTAGGGTCTTTTAAGTTTTCCTTGATTTTAAGGGGTTTTTACATTTTTTTTAGTTTTTAGGATTTTTTACGGTTTTTAGCTATTTTTAGGTTTTTTCATATTTTTTTGGGTTTTTAGGGATTTTAGGGCTTTTGGGGTTTTTGGCTTCTTTTTAGGTTTATAGGATTTTTTTGATTATTTTAGTGTTTTAAAGGTTTTTTCGAACTTTTTAAAGTTTTTAGAGGGTTTAAGGGTATTTAGAGTTTTTAGTGGGTTTTTATGGTCTTTATGGATTTTTAGGGTTTTTAAGGTTTTTAGGTGTTTTTATGGTTTCCTGGGGTTTTTTAGGTTTTTTATGGTTTTATGGTTTTTTAGGGTTCTTAGGGATTTTGAGTTGTTTTTAAGGGTTTTAGGTTTTCTAAGGGTTTTATGGTCTTTTGGGTTTTTAGGTTTTTTTGAGATTGTTAGGGGTTTAAAGGGTTTTTAGAGTTTTTTAACATTTATAGTGGTTTTTAGGGTTTCTAGATTCTTTAGTGGTTTTTAGGTTTTTTATGGGTTTTTAGGTTTTTAAGGTTTTTAGGTGTTTTTAGGGGTTTGAGCGGGTTTTTAGGGTTTTAGAGTTTTTTTCATTTTCATGGATTATTTTAGGGATTTTTTGGATTTTTATGGTCTTTTGGGTTTTTTAGGGTTTTATAGATTTTAAGTATTTTTAGGGTTTTCTTGGGTTTTTAGGGTTTTTCCTGGATTTTAGGGTTTTTAAGATTTTTTTTCTTCATTTTTTATGTTTTTTATGTTTTTTTAATGTTTATAGGGCAAGGAAGGTGTGGGGTCGGGCTATTTTCGACCCCCCCAAATTTATTAGAAAAAAAGACGCAGAAGAAAAGGGAGGGGAGGGGGGAGATGACCCACACCCAAAAAACCTTGACAACCCCAAACCCAAAAAACCCAAAAAAACAAAAAAGCACACAAAATCCAAGCCTCAACCATCACCATCATCCAGTATCCCTCAGCTGAGTTCCCACCATCCATCGCCTCATTTCCATGTAGATCCCTCTCCATTATAATATAACTACTAGCACCAAAATCATCAGCATCACCTTTATCACATCCCAGCCAAATAGCATCATCAGCATCACCTTCATCACATCCATCCAAACAGTACCCATCAACCAGCAACTTAGGTTTATAACCATCACCTCCTGACCAATCATCTTCCATCCTTTCACACCTAGCAGCAAAACCATATACATAGGAAGACTAGAACGCATGCTTCTACCAATCCGAAACACTCAAAACTTCTTGTTCAGACCCATAATCATATAGCCCTTTCAATGACCCAGTTCAATATCTAGCACCAGCAGCAACTCACATCCAAACCAACCATAACTCAGGAAATCACAATCCAACATAGCAGCCACACAACACAACTTAACCACCCTTTCATCAGCAACATTAAACAAAAACAAAACTGAGGAACCAGAAGCACGAACCTGCATTTTTTGCACCAATTGATGCCAAGCCAAATTGAAATCCCACACCAGAGAACTGTTCATGGAACCACCAATCCAACGTAACTTCCTCTACATCTGATGCATCCTCTGCTGGGACCAGTCACGCCCGCCACCAAGACCGTCAAACTGCCGGAAAGAGAACCTAATGCAGCCCATCATCCTTCCACACCAACAACCATCATACAACGATTCAATCCAGAAAAAATACCAGCTAGCTTCGGCTCCACTCTAAGCACACGAAAAATGAAGAGCGCAAAAAGAAGCGCCACGACTAGATCCAGATCCATGCAAAGTGCAAAGATCAGATGTTGTCCACTCCTCCATGGATCTTTAGCACCATGTGAAGGAAAACCCAAATCCAACTGACTCCTCCAAAGAACTACAACACCATACACCAGGGGGTCCAGATCTATCCTAAAAAACCGAGGAACTGCAAAATCGCACTCCAGGAAGATGTAATCTATCCATCACCTCCATGGATATGTAGCGCCGCATAGGGTTTTTAGTGTTTTTTCTAGGGTTTTAGGGTTTTAGGGTTTTCAGGGTTTTTAAGGACTTTTTTGTGGTTTAGGGTTTTCTTGTGTTTTTATGGGTTTTAAGTGTTTTTAGAGTTTTTCTTATTTTTTAGTGGTTTTGTTGGTTTTTATATTTTTGGTGGGTTTTTAGGGTGTTTATGGGGTTTTATGGGTTTTAGGGTGTTTTATGGTTTCTAGTGGTTTTCTGGATTTTTAGGGCTTTTATGTTTTCAGTGATTTTTTAGTATTATTATGGATTTTAGTTTTTTAGGGTCTTTAGGTGTTTTCAGGGGTTTTTGGATTCTTTAGAGGTTTTTAGGGATTTTCTTGGGTTTTAGTGGTTTTATGGGTTTTTATGGGTTTTTTGGGTTTTTTGAGGTTTTCGGGGTTTTATAGTTTTTATGGGGGTTTTAGGGTTTTTAGGGGTTTAAAAGTTTTCATGGATTTTTTGGGGGTTTTTAGGATTTTTAGGGTTTTTAGGGTTTTTATGGTTTTTAAGAATTTTGGGGGTTTATGGATTTTCATTCATTTTTAGGGGTTTTCAGAGTTCTTAGGGTCTTTTGGGTTTTTAGGGTTTTTTGAGTTTTTTCAAGGCTTTAAAGTTTTTTTATAGTTTTTAACATTTTTAATGTTTTTATGGGTTTTTAGGTTTTTTTACAGTTTTTAGGGGTTTTTTGGTTTTTAGGGGTTTTGGAGGTTTTAGGATTTTTTACATTTTCATAGTTTTTTATGGGGGTTTTTTGGATTTTTATTGTTTTGGGAGTTTTTTAGGGTGTTCAAGGATTTTGGGGGTTTTTAGGGTTTTTAAAGGGGGTTTAAGGTTTTTCGTGTTTTTTTCGGGTTTTTAGGGGTTTAAAAGTTTTTAGAGTATTTTAACGTTTTTAGGGGTTTATAGGGTCTCTAGAGTTTTTAGTGGGGTTTAAGGGTTTTTATATGTTTTTAGGGGTTTTTAAGGCTTTCAGGGGTTTATGGTTTTGGGATGTTTTTCAGGGTTTTTAGGATTTTTAAGTTTTAATGGATTTTTAGGGTCTTTTGGTCAAGAGGATGGGAGGTCAGACTCATCACACCCTTTTGGGGAGGAATTATTTCCTACTCTGGGACTCTCTTATATATTTAATATATGTTCATGAATCCTTCATTAATTCCCAAGTATGATGTGAGTTATCCCAATATTGGTAATCAATTATTAGCATTTGTGGAATTCAGAATCATCTTTATGTATTTGAGGTTCTTTATTGAGGGAGATATCTATATGTATTTGAGGTTCTCCATCAATGATATCTACTCATATAATACTTAGAGATTCTTTGGCCGTTATTACGATGGTGTTAGTTTTTTATCCACACAGTGGGGAACTCTTGAGTTTATTTTCATCTAGGTAGACGAATGTTACACTAGAGTTTATCGTCGTATAAGTAGACATGAATTGTTTGATGTTGGGAGTCAAACCTGTAAATGGGCTTCCTATGTATCCTTGCGAAAGGAATTAGAACCCACATAGTTCGGTTCCAATTAATGGGGAACATCATACCTTTTAAGGTCGTGTGATGAGGATCCAAATGTACAGTTTAACGTCATGTGGAAAGGATGTCTAGGTGGAAGGTTCCTGATAAAAGATTAGTGTGGGAATTATGCCAAAACAGCCTAAGGAACATGGAAGGGATATGAGTTTCTAAGTTAAATTCGACCCTGTCGTGGATATGGCCCAAAATAACAGGTTTGTTTAGGATGTTTGGTATGAACCTCAGGGAGGCTTCCTACGTATCCCATTTTAATGGGAATTAAAGCCCACATATTTTGTTAGTGAGGACCCATGCCTATGGAGGCCCTCAAGGGAATGTCTCATAGGAGATTATGGCCCTTTGAGATGATAGGTTGGGTCTTACTCCTGAGAAGGATATCCCCTGTAAAGGGACCATGGGGGATGTTTTCACTCAAAGTGATTTGGGGACTTAACCAGGGTTTACTCTTGAGGAGGATACTTGGATTAAGGGAATTATTACTGGAGATTATTCCTATAGAGGATTCCCATTGAGCTTAGACCCTAAGTGGGTTTTCTACATATCCTAGTTAATAGGAATCATAGTTTTCATAGTTCAGTCTTTCAGGTGGATTGTGTGATTTTTGTGATCATCATTAACCTCTAATCCCATGTGATTCATGATTGGTGTGAGAAACAAAAGGAAGTAGAAGATTTGACAAACCACATTCTTTTCCTCATTTTCTGGTGGAAGAGGTTGAGGATACGGTGGGAGATGATAAGGACGATGGTGGAAGAGACCGAGGAGACCATTAGAGAAACTAGGGGTACAAAATATCCCTCTTCACTTTACATTAGACATGGGTCCAAAGTAAGGAATAAAAGTTAAAAATGACGAGGTGTGAGGGGAGTGGGCTCGGGTACCCATCCACTCCCTGAATCAGTGGCAAGGAGGCAGAAAGGAGAAAAAAGTGAAACTCCTGCAAGAAAATCTAGGGGCATACACCAGGATGGATACCCTAAAATTGGTCACATAGTAAGGGAGGATGATGTTATTCCATGTCAAAAGGAAATGTAGGTATAATCCTCACCATCCCTACTACGAACCGGAGGATCTGGATCTCATAGATGAGAAGGTACGGACAAAGTCCTATCCCCAGAATCTGAGACCAAGAACTCCTTAACACTGTCCCTAGGGTAAGGGTTCTCGTGACCATAGGGATACAAAATCACATGCACCCTATGAACCCTGACCATCCAACCGGACAAGTGTGGGAAAACTATGACCATAGGAATACAAACCCAAATGGAGGACATACTGATGTGCCGCTTTTCATGGTTGTGAAATTTCAGGTGTCTCGGTGGAGGTTTTATCTTGGTCCCTTTCAGATAAGGGAACCAAGGAGAGATGATCTCTTCCATAGGTGGATTTTGAATAGGGATCAAAGGATGACTCTTGTAGGTTCAGGGCGTAGGTGTTTGGTGTAGGTATGTCATGTAGGTGGGCCATGTTGGGATTATGAGGAACTAAAAGTGCATTGCGCAGGGGATAGGCCTTTGCAAGCTGGATACGCCTTGATTAATAGGCTACTAGGGTGACAACACTTGGATGAGGCTTTAGTCAAGACACCTTGGGTCTCCTCCAGTGTTCCTAAAAAGTTCTCGCGTAGGTCCCTGATTAGGGAGAGGGACCTCATGCAAGTGGTTTCTCTTTAGGGGAGGATGGTACTCATGCATGTGTCTTATGTATTTAGACCCTTGTACTTGATCTTGATTATCCCCTTAAATCCATATTCTCTCACATTTTGGAGAGCTACCTGAGAAATTTCGGGAGACCTGGGAAAAGGGGCTGCACAATGAGATCTCTGAGGTTTCTTATGATTTTTCAGTTGTTCAAACGAGGAGCCCAAGGGTCCTATTTATATTAAAGAAGGGGACCTGATAGAAGGAATTTATCGACATAGGTCCACCGCATAGGTCCTCAGCGTAGCTGTCCCGCATAGGGTTGGAATGATTGTTGTGCTGCATAGGGATTTCGCATAGAGGGGGGCTATGCCTTTTTGGCTGTACTGGAAGGAGCTGCGTTGGCCTATTGGTGCGTAGGTGTTATGCAAGTAGGTCCAATGGGACATGTCTCTTAACTTCTTTTAAGATCCTTTGATAATTTAACATATTCAAGATTCTCTTCATGATCCTTTTCCCCTCCTTTATCAAAAGGGAGCGTCAATAGTTTTTTTTGGGTTTTAAGGGTCCTTTTGGTTTTTTAGGTTTTTTTTGAGTTTTTTAGGGTTTTTATGATTTTTTATAATTTTTAATAGTTTTAAGGGTTTTTTGAGTTTTAAGTGGTTTTACATTTTTATGGGTTTTTAGGGGTTTTAAGGTTTTTAAGGATTTTTATGGTTTTTGGGGGTTTTTTAGGGTTTTTATTATTTTTAGGTCTTCATGGGTTATTAGGGGGTTTTAGGATTTTTTGGTTTTTAGGGTTTTTTAGGGTTTTTAGGGATTTTAGGGGGTTTTCAGTGGTTTTGAGGGTCTTTTGGATTTTTCGGGTTTTCTTTTGCGTTTTTAGGGGTTTAAAGGGTTTTTAGATTTAATAATGACTTCATGGGTTTTAAGAGTTTTTAGAGCTTTTAGTGGTTCTTTAGGTTTTTATGGGTTTTTAGTGTTTTTAATGTTCTTAGGGGTTTTGTGGTTTTAAGGTATTTTATTGGGTTTTTAGGGTTTTTTAAGTTATCATGGATTTTAGGGGGTTTTATGGTTTTTATGGTTTTTAGTGATTTTAGGGATTTTGAGGGGTTTTAGAAATTTTAAGCCGTTTTGAGGTGTTTTAGGGGTCTTTAGGGTTTTTTTGGTCTTTTAGGGGTTTTAGGGGTTTTTTGACAGTCTTTTTAATGTTTTTTAGATTTTTTTTATGTTCTTAAGGGTTTCAAGTGTTTTTAAAATTTTTAGTGTATTTTTAGGTTTTTTATAATTTTTTCTGCTTTTTAAGGTTTTTAGGGGTTTTTATGGTTTTCATGGGTTTTCAGGGTTTTTAGGGTTTTTTACATTTTCATAGATTTTTTGGGGTTTTTAGGTTTTCTTATGGTTTTAAAGGTTTTTTAGGGTTTTAAAGGTTGTTAGGGTTTTCAGGGATTTTGAGGAGGTTTTCAGGTTTTCATGGGTTATTTGGGGTTTTAGGGCTTTTCAGGGTTTTAGGGTCTTTTTGGGTTTTTAGGGGTTTTTTTGAGTTTTTTAGGGTTTTTTATATTTTTTATAATTTTTTAACATTTTTAGGTGTTTTAAGGGTTATTACTACTTTTAGTTATTTTGAGGGTTTTATTGGGGTTTTAGAGTTTTTATGGGTTTTATGGTTTTCATGGGTTTTTAGGGTTTTTTACGTCTTCATGAATTTTTAGGGTTTTTTATAAATTTTGTGTTTTTTAGTGTTTTTGTAAAATTTATATATTTTTAGGTTTTTTATAGATTTTTAGTGGTTTTTTGGGGTTTTTAGGGTTTTTCAGATCTTCTTTGTTTTTTAGGGATTTTTTGAGTTTTTAGTGTTTTTAAGGTTTCTTAAAGTTTTTAACATTCTTAGGGTTTTGTAGGTTTTTATAATTTTTAGTTTTTCTTAGTATTTTTCTTGGTTTTTAGGGTTTTAGGGTGTTTTATGGTTTTTAGAGGTTTTCCATGATTTTTATGGTTTTTTATGTTTTCATTTATTTTTAGGGATTTTTATGTTTTTTTCTATTTTTTAGGGTTGTTAGGGACTTTTTGGGCTTTAACGATTTTAGAGTTTTTTAACATCTTTAGGGGGAGTATAAGAGGTTTTTAGAATTTTTTTGTGGTTTTTTGGGATTTTTTTCAGTTTTTTGGGTTTTCTTAAGATTTTTAGGGATTTTATGGTTTGTAGAATTTTTTATGTATTCATGGATTTTTAGGCGTGTTTTATGATTTTTATGGTTTTTAGGAATTTTTAGGGATTTGAGAGATTTAGAGGATTTTTTTTGGTCTTCATGTGTTTTAGGGGTTTTAGAGTCTTTTTGTGTTTTTAGGGTTTTTTAGTTTTTTAAAAGTTTTTACATTTTTTATATTTTTTTAATGTTTTTAGGGGTTTTTATAGTTTTTAGTGGTTTTTAGGGGTTTTATGGCGTTTTAGGATTTTTAATGTTTTTAGGGTTTTTTATGGGTTTTAAGAGTTTTCAAGGTTTTAGGGGTTTTTACGTTTTCATGGATTGGGGGGGTAGGACTTTTATGGGTTTTAGGGGTTTTAGGGTATTTAGGGTTTTTTGGGATTTTGAGTGTTTTTAGGAAGTTTTAGGAGTTTTTAAGGTTATTATGCCTTTTTTGGGTTTTTTGGGGGTTTTTAAAGTTTTTTGGAGTTTTTTAGGGTTTTTAAGGTTGGTTAGATTTTTTTAAACATTTTTAGAGGTTTTAAGGGTTTTATGTGTTTTTGGGTTTTTTAAAGTTTTTATGGGTTTTTATAGTTTTTAGGGGGTTTTCAGGGTTAGATTTTTTTTACATTTTCATTGATTTTTAGAGTGTTTTTGGATTTTTATCATTTTCTGGGATTTTAGCATTTCTAAGGATTTTGAGGGGTTTTTAGGGTTTTTAGGGTTTTTATAAATTTTAAGGGTTCTTAGGGTGTTTTGGATTTTTAAGAGTTTTTAGGGTTTTTAAGATTTTTTAGAATTTAAAATGTTTTAGGGGTTAAATGGATTTTAGAGTTTTTAGTGGTTTCTTAGGATTTTTATTGATTTTTAGGGTTTTTAGGGTTTTTGTGTTTTCATGGATTTTTTGGTGTTTTTTGGATTTTTATAGATTTTATGGTTTCATGATATTTCTAGGGATTTTGAGGACTTCAAAGGGTTTTCAGGTTTTTTTGGGTTTTAGGGTTTTTAGGGTCTTTTTGGATTTAGGAGTTTTTTTAAGTTTTTAGGTTTTTAATTTTTTTTAAATAAAAATTTAACATTTTTATGGGTTTAAAGGGTTCCTAAAGTATTTTGTGGTTTTTATGGTTTTTATGGGTTTTTAGGGTTTTTTAAGTTTTTTGAGTTTTTTATGGTTTTAAGGGTTTTTACATTTTCATGGATTTTTTTTTGGATTTTTAGTATTTTCATGGTTTTTATGGTTTTTAGGGATTTTGAGGTTTTTTAGAGTTTTCGGTGTTTTCGGTATTTTTAGAGAGGGTTTTTTGAGTTTTTATGGGTTTAAATGTTTTATAGAGTTTTTTTAAAATGTTTTTAGGGGTTTAAAGGGTTTTCAACGTTTTTAGTGGGTTTTTAGGTTTTTAGGGATTTTTAGGCCAAGGAAGGAACGAGACCAGGCATGCCTAATCCCCCAAATATTATACCAAGAAGAAATAACAAATAGAGTGCTACAAGGGGGGGTTACATAACTGGGTGTGCATCTCACCCCTTAAGTCAGAGTCCACAAACAAAGAGGAGGAGGGTGTGGCAACGAAGGACCACAAAGAGCACCTCTCCATAATGGCCAGTTTGGAAAGGGCATCTACAACCATATTCGCTTCCTGATAGGCATGTGTCACAGTGAGATTCAGCCTCCGAAACATGGTGAGACAACCCTTCCATTGAGTGAGGATCCTCTAGGGAACACACCGAGATCTATTTTTAAGAGCATTCACGGCAAGCATGGAGTAAGATTCAACCCACAAGAAGCTCCACCCAAAGATGATAGCATACTCAATTGCCTTTATCATGGCCCACAGTTCAGCTTCAAGGGAACATCCATCACCAATGAAGTGCTGGAAGCATCCTTTGATGAAGCCCCTATAAGTGCAAAAAACTCCACCGCACCAGGCAGGACCTCACGAACCCAGGGCTGCACCATCCACGTTAGCCTTAATCCAAGAGGGGAGTGGAGGGATCAATCGAAAAAACTTGGGGACCATTGGCTTTTTGGCCCTTCCAGAGACGCCAATAAGCCGAAGAATGATGAGCTTGCTAACATCGTTCTCCATCAAGCCTGTCTGTATGTGGGAAGCCGCATAGACAGCCCTGTTGATCATCACCACACTGCCATGAATAGAGATCTGTTTCTTATTAAAGGAAAATGCATTCCAAGCGGTCAAATATAAGAAATAATGGATGCAAAAGCGACCAACAAGAGGTTTCGTACCTGCTCGCTGTAATCCCAGTTGGACAGGTCACCCAAGAGCTCAAAAAGAGGCTTGTCCAGGCAGGCTGGGAGCCTAAATGTCTGATGTAAATAGCCCCAAAGTTCTGCACTAAATCTGCCTTGGAGGAAGGTGTGCTAAGTATTTTCTTCCACACCTAGGCATATGAGACATATAGGGGAAAGATTGAGCCTGGCTTTCTGCAACTGGTATTGCATCAACAGTCGGTTCTTCCGGATTTTCTAGAGAAGGAGATGGCTGGCTGGAGGGATGAAATTCTTCTTGAATTTGGAGATCCAGCCTGTGGGAGGGTATCCCCTAGCACAATTGTACATATAATAATCCTTTTAATTTAGTCGGCCAACCAGGTTGGGTTTCCAGATCAAGATATCAGATTCAACAAAAGCATAATGCTGGATTTGAAAAGAGGCATCATATGGGTGGAGGGGCTCAATCTCTTCCAGCCGAGGAATGAACGTCGTGATAGACAGACTCTTAAGGTCAGTAGGGGAGTCATGCATTCCTGTAGGGGCCTGTAAATCCATGGTGTGGAATAAGCATTCAACTCTGAGTGCTTTGAGACGGTCTATCTCGAGTGAGAAATAATAGCGTTATATGAATCATGAATTACCGGCCAAACAAAAGAGGGAAAGTAGCGTACATATTCATCATAGGTTTTAATCAGAAACCTTTCCCGAGTGAAACCCAAGCCCCCACCGCTAGGATTAAGCAGACCCCAAGTAAATTTAACAAGAAGAGCACCATTATATCGTCTGAGTTCTTTGATACCAATCCCTCCCAGCACAATTGGTTTGGTGAAATCCTTAAAGGCCACCACAACCAGTTTCCTTTCGCTTATACACCCCGTCCAAGTGAAATTCCTGATCTTTGATTGCAGGTCCTTAAGAAGGTTAACCGGCCATCTATAGATAGAGAAAACATAAGTGAACATAAAAGTGATAACCTAATTGATAATACAGACCCTTCTGGCTTACTAAAGGCATTTACCTTTCCATTTCACCAGTTGTTGAGTAATTTAGGAAGTAATGGACTCAAGATGGAAGTGCTTGACTCGACCCTAAAAGATGGGGACACCCAGGTAGTCAAAAGGAAGTGACCCTCTCTTGAAACCAAGGGACCTTGTAATGGAAATCTAACAGACCCGTGAGACCCCCTTAGGGGTTTTTAGGGGTTTTTATGTTTTTTAATATTTTAAGGGTTTTTTATGGTTTTTAGGGTTTTTAGAGTTTTTTATGGTTTTTAGGGTTTTTTACGTTTTCAACGATTTTTAGGGGGGTTTTACGATTTTATGGTTTTTAGGGTTTTTATGGTTTTTTAGGTATTTTGAGGGTTTTATGGTATTTCAGGAATTTTTGGGGTTTTTAGGGTTTTTAGGGTTTTTTTTTATTTTTTTGGGGTTTTTAATGGTTTTAGAGTTTTAACATTTTTAGTGGTTTTAATAGTTTTTAGAGTTTTTAGTGGTTTTTAGTGTTTTTATGTGGTTTTAAGGGTTTTATGGTATTAAGGGGCTTTTGTAAGGTTTTTTGGATTTTTTACGTTTTCATGGATTTTTATAAGTTTAATAGGTTGTTTATGAATTTTAATATTTTTAGGGATTTAGAGGGGTTATAGGGTTTTTCAGGGGGATTTAGTGGTTTTTTAGGATCTTTTCGGGGGTTTAGGGGGTTTTGAGTTTTTTAAGGTTTTAAGGTTTTTAGAGTTTTTTAAAGTTTGTAGGGGTTTAAATCATTTTTAGAGTTTTAGTGTGTTTTAGAGTTTTATAGGTTTTTTTTGGGTTTTTAAGGTTTTTAGGAGTTTTTATGGTATTTAGAGATTTTTTAGGTTTATTAGTTTTTTTTACATTATCATGGATTTTTATAGGTTTTTATAATTTTTATGGTTTTTAGAGTTTTTAGGGGTTTTAGGTATTTTCATGGGTTTAGAGTTTTTTCAGGGGTTTTTGAGGTTTCTTAGGGGTTTTTTAACATTTTTAAGGGTTTTAAAGGTTTTTAGAGTTCTTAGAGGGTTTTTATGGTTTTTATGGGTTTTTAGGTTTTTTACATTTTCAGGGATTTTTTGCAAGGTTTTTTAGAATTTTTATGGTTTTTATGGTTTTTATGGGTTTTTGGGTTTTAGGGATTTTCATGGATTTTAGGGGTTTTTTAGGGGGTTTTACGAGTTTTAAGGGGTTTTAGGGTCTTTTGGGGATATTATGGTTTTATTTGAGATTTTCAGTGTTTTAAAGGATTTTTAGAGTTTTTTAATGTTTTTAGGGGTTTAAAGGGTTTTTAGATTTTTTAGAGGTTTCTTATGGTTTTATGGGGTTTTATGTTTTTTACAGTTTTCAGGGGTTTTAATGGTTTTCAGAGTTTTTAGGGTTTTTAACTTTTTCATTGATTTTGTGGGATATTTTAGAATTTTTATGGTCTTATGGTTTTTAGGGTTTTTTAGGGTTTTTAGGGTTTTTCAGGGGTTTTATGATTTTTCAAGGTTTTATGGTCTTTTTGGGTTCTTAGGGTTTTTTGATTTTTAAAGTTTTTATGGTTTTTTAGAGTTTTTTAAAGTTTTTAGGGGGTTTAAGGGATTTTATATTTTTAGTGTTTTTTAGGGTTTTTATTAGTTTTTAGGATTATAAAGTTTTTTGGGGGTTTTGTGGTTTTCAGGGTTTTTGGGGGTTTTAAGGGTTTTTTACGTTTTTATGGATTTTTAGGGGTTTTTTTAAGATTTTTATTTTTCTTAGGGTAAGGGTTTTTAGGGGTTTTTAGGGGTTTTAGGGTCTTTTGGGGTTATTAGTGTTTTTTTTGTTTTTTATGGGTTTTAAGGGTTTTTAGTGATTTTTAATGTTTTTAGGGTTTTAAATGGTTTTTAGAGTTTTTAGTGGGTATTTTAGGGGTTTATGTTTTCATGGATTTTTTGGGGTTTTTTAGGATTTATATGTCTTTTAGAGTTTTTAGGGATTTTGAGGTTTTTCAGGGTTTTTTTCAAGGTTTTAGGGTCTTTTGGGTTTTTATAGTTTTTTCCCTACTTTTAAGGGGTTTTAAGAGATTTTAGAGATTTTAGTTGTTTTTTAGTGTTTATGGGGTTTTAACTTTTGTAGGGTATTTAGGGTTTTCATGGGTTTTATAGGGATTTTAGGATTTTTTTTGTTTTAAAGGATTTTTATGGGGTTTTTGGATTTTTATGTTTTTTAGGGTTTTTGAGGGTTTTTATAGATTTTGAGGGGTTTTAGGGGTTTTTAGGTATTTTCAAAAAATTTAGGGTCATTTTGGGTTTTTAGCATTTTTTTGAGTTTTATTAGGTTTTAAGGTTCTTAGATTTTTTTAATGTTTTTAGGGGGTTTAAGGGTTTTTAGAGTTTTTAATGGTTTTTAGGGTTTTTATCGGTTTTTAGGGTTTTTAAGGTTGTTATGTGTTTCTACGATTTTCATTGGGTTTTTAGGGTTTTTATGGTTTTTTACATTTTCATTGATTTTTGAAGTTTTTTAGGATTTTTATGTGTTTTAGGATTTTTTTTATGGGTTTTAGGGTTTTTTTTTGTTTTTGGGGGTTTTTCGGTGTTTTTAGGGTCTTAAGAATTTCACGGATTTTTGGGTTTTTAGTACTTTTATGGTTTTTATGTTTTTCTATGTTTTTAGGGTGTTTGGGGGGTTTTCATGGTTTTTAGGGACTGTTTTGGTTTTTTAGTGATTTTTTGAGTTTTTTAGGGTTCTTTAGGTTTTTTAAAAATTTTTATAGTTTTTAACATTTTTAGGGGTTTTTAAGGTTTTTAGAGTTTTTAATGGGTTTTAGAGTTCTATGGGTTTTTAGGGTTTTTTATGGTTTTTAAGGGTTTTGTGGTTTTCAGGGGTTTTTTATGGTTTTTAGGGTTTTTTACATTTTCATCGATTTTTAGGGGGTTTTATGATTTTTATGGGTTTTAGTGTTTTTATAGTTTTTATGGATTTTCAGAGTTTTAGTGTTTTCCAAGGGGTTTTAGGGTTCTTTAGGTATTTTGGGTTATTTTGTTGAGTTTTTAGGGTGTTTAAGGTTTTTATTGTTTTTGTAACATTTTTAGGTGTTTTATTGGTTCTTAGAGTTTTCAGTGATTTTTTAAGATTTTATGGGTATTTAGGGTTTTTTGTGATTTTAGGGGTTTTTATGGTTTTAGGGGGTTTTCAGGGTTTTTAGGGTGTTTTACATTTTCATGGATTTTTAAGGTGTAATTAGGATTTTTCTACTTTTTTTAGAGTTTTTAGGGATTTTGACGATTTTTAGGGTTTTCAGGGGTTTTAGGGTTTTTTTAGAGTTTTTTGGGGTCCTTTTGGGTTTTTTGGATTTTTTTAGCATTTAGGGTTTTTAAGGTTTCTTAGTGTTTTTAAAATTTCAGGGTTTTAGGGGTTTTTAGATTTTTGGTGGTTTATTATGGATTTTTTTTTGTTTTTTAAAGTTTTAGGGGTTTTTTGGTTTTTAGGAGTTTTTCAGGGTTTTTAGGGTTTTTCAGGGTTTTTTTTTCGGTTTTTTATGTTTTCATCTATTTTTAGGGAGTTTTTAGGATTTTTATATTTTTTTTGTTTTTAGGGGTTTAATTGATTTTGCGTGTTTTTATAGTTTTTAAGGGTTTTTAGAGTTTTTAGGGGTTTTAAGGGGTTTTAGGTTCATTTTTGGTTTTTAATGTTTTTTCGGGTTTTTTAGGGTTTTTAATTTTTTTTAGAGTTTTTAACATTTTTAGGGGTTTTAAGGGGTTTTAGAGTTTTTGTGGGTTTTTAGGTTTATATGGGTTTTTAAAGTTTTTAGGGGTTTTTATGGTTTTGATGGGTTTTTAGGGTTTTAAGGGTTTTTAGGGTTTTAAGGCTTTTTTACATTTTCATGGATTTTAGGGGGGTTTTATAATTTTTTTTGGTTTTTAGTTTTTTAAAGGTTTTTCAGGTGGTTTTACGGTTTTTAGGGGTTTTCAAGACTTTTAGGGTCTTTTGTGTTTTTTTCATTTTTTAGGGTTTTTAAGGCTTTTTAGAGTTTTTAACGTTTTAGGGTTTTAAGAGTTTTTAGATTTTTTAGTTGGTTTTTATGGTTTTTATGGGTTTTAGGGTTTTTAGGTTTTAGGGGTTTTTATGGTTTTCATTGGGTTTTTGGGATTTTTATATTTCAAGGATTTTTAGGGTATTTTTAGGATTTTTATGGTTTTTAGTGTTTTTAGGGTTTTTCATGATTTTGTGGGGTTTTAGGGTTTTCAAGGATATTGAGGGTTTTTAGGATTTGTAGTGTTTTGCAGGGTTTTTAGGGACTCCTTATGTTTTTAGTGTTTTTTTAGTTTTAGGGTTTTTATTGTTTTTTATATTTTTTAACATTTTTGGGGTTTAAAGGGTTTTTAGATTTTTTTAGTATTTTTTAGGGGTTTTATTGGTTTCTAGGGTTTTTTGAGGTTTTTAGGGATTTCAATGATTTTTAGGAGGTTTTTAGGGATTTTAGGGTTTTTGATGTTTTCATATATTTTTAGGGTTTTTTAGGAAATTCAGGTTTTTTAGGATTTTTGGGGTTTTCTATGGTTTATAGGGGTTTTCAGGGGGTTTTGGGTTTTTAGGTTTTTTAGGGTTTATAGGGTTTTAAATTTTTTAACGTTTTTAGGGGTTTTAAGGATTTTAGAGTGTTTTATTGGATTTTAGGGGTTTTATGAGGATTTAGGGTTTTTTTAGGTTTTTAGGGTTTTTATGGTTTTTTTGGGTATTTTAGGGTTTTAGGGTTTTTTACATTTTGAGAGATTTTTGGGGGATATTTTAAGGTTTTTGTGGTTTTTATGGATTTGGGGTTTTTTGGGTTTTTTAGGATTCTTAGGGTTTTCAGATTTTTTATGGGGTTAAATGTTTTTCTAGGTTTTTATGGTCTTTTTGGGTTTTTAGGGTATTTTTTGAGTTTTTAGGATTTTTTGGGATTTTTAGGGTTTTTTATCATTTTTAGGGATTTTAAGGGTTTTTAGTGTTTTAGTGGGTTTTTAGGGTTTTTATAATTTTTAGGGTTTTTAGGGTTTTTATGGTTTTTATGGGTTTTAGGATTTTTAGAGTTTTTAGGGGGTTTTAGTGTTTTTTTATGTTTTCATGGATTTTTAGGGGGTTTAGAGTTTTTGGGAATTTTGAGGGGTTTTAGGGTTTTTATGGGTTTTAGGGGTTTTATGGTCTTTTGGGTTTTTAGGGTTTCTATGATTTTTTGAGTTTCTTTGTGTTTTTAATGTTTTAAAAAAAATTAACTTTCTTAGGGGTGTTAAGGGTTTGTAGAGTTTCTATGGGTTTTAGGGTATTATTGGTTTTTATTGGCTTTTTAAGATTTTTTGGGGGTTTTCTGGTTTTCAAGGTTTTTAAAGATTTTAGGGTTGTTTACGTTTTCATGGATTTTTAGGGGGTTTTTTTGAATTTTATTTTTTTATTGTTTTTAGTGTTTTTAGGGATTTTGATGGGTTTTATGGTTTTTCAAGGGGGTTAGTGTATTTTTCAGGGTTTTTTTTTTGAGTTTTTCATGTTTTTTTGCTAGCCAAATAGAATGTATATATAGATAAAAAAAAGATGAATTAAAAATAATCACCAATTGGGTGAAACAAGATGACCCAAAATACAAGGTTCAAGGCTAGACAAGCAGTCACGAAAAAACAAAACCAAACCCTACGGTGAACCAAGGAAGCATATAAAGAAAGGAAAAGTAAGGAAAATACTTGGAAAGCCTAAGGCCACACGAAGGCGACGACCTAGATACAGGAAGTTAGAAACACCAAGAACACATGATCCACCTGGATGCACAAGAATAGTAATCATCACATGATCTAAGAAGTCAGACCAGGAGAAAAAAATCGCAACAAGGACCTGCAACCGCAACACACGAACCAGGCGAAAATAAGGAATGAACATCGTAATGAGCACCACCAACCAGTCTCCAACATCACATCAATTAGCCTCCAGTAGCACGGAAGCCCAATCCTAAAATTTGCACGAAGCCAGCAGCCCAAAAATGGAAACCGACAACACTAAGAGAACATGAGCCGCCACCGACGCCACCAACCAACCGCCGACAACACATCAGCCAGCCACTAATCACATAGAAGCTCAACACTAAGACTCAGTGATCTGTAGGAAGGAACCGTCGCAACACTAGATACCATGACAACGATAAGACCACCTTCACACAAACACACACACACACACACACATGTAACCTCAACCCGCACCCACGCACACACCCAAACACACCCCACCAACCCGAAACCATCCCACAATCAACCAGCAAACCCGCCACCACAATAGAGTCCCCCAGCACAACCTACATGAAACATGCACATCCAATCCCAACCCCTGTCACACCCCTTCCAATAGCCTGAATAACTCCACCCTATAACCATAGCCTCCCCCTGCCCTCCAATCAGCATCCTCCCTCCGCAACAACAATCAAACCACACACCAAGCAAGCTTCCATATCCATCAACATCCCCCAGAAAGTCAAAAACCAATGTAACATCTCATCGTCCATCCACTACTGCACATATCCCTACCCATCAACAAACACTATCCCCACCTATCCCCAAGTATAATCCACCCTACTAAAACACACCCTCCAGCCCCCCTCTATCCCTAAAAAACCTATCCCACACAGACCAACCAGCAGCAGAAGTCCCAACCAAATAGCTCCACCAATTAGCACCATGCCAACCAGCCACTAGCAACCAAGACTCACATAAAAAACAAGCCATAGACACCCCTAAACAGACCAGGAAACCCACCATCATAAGCCTCACCACCACCAACAACAACAGCCATCTGGCATGCACCACCTCTGCACCAGCAACATACACCTCCTTCACTGCTCACTGATGAGAATCAAGTTGTGCATATACAGAAAGGATTCAAGAGATATAATGGAATGGATGGTGCATGAATAATAAATGCACAAGACCCATTTCATGGGATTGGAGGACCAATGATAAGAGGAATAAGAATGAGGGTGAAAGAGGATTTACATGACCTCATTTTGAAATTACAATAGGAGGCCCAACATGCATTAATAATAGGATAAAATGGACCTTTAATTAAACTTATTAAATCCAAAAGGTGAACCTAAATGGCCCACCCAATTGATCCCATGAATTTTAATCCACTTGCATGAAGGAAATCTCCAATGTTAAAAAGTAGTGGTCCCCTTGTCTCTAAAGTCAAGGTGGGAATCTTAAAAGTCTTTGGGGTGGTGAAAAAAATTATTCTTAGTGGATATATTGTCCCCTAAATCCATGACCATGTGTAAAAAAAGTTAAAAATTATTTTTTAGGATTTATAATTTTTTGAGATAGGTGTTTAACATGTATCTTTTCTATTTTCACTACTATAAATAAGGCTTTTAAAAGTTCTATAAACCGATTTTAACAGCACTAGAAAAGCGTCGTTAATCGTGGTGAAGATAAAGGGGGGTCCCCTTTAACAGTTCTAAAAAAGAACTGATAAATGGGGCCCTTTATCCATGATAAAAAAATAATTGATAAAGTTCCTCCCTTCATCAGCTCTTTTTTAGTGCTGATAAAGGTCTAGTTGCCTATGATGTGCTATTTATTTAACAGCACACCCAGCACCTGCACACCTGCACAAAACAACACCTACACACAAAAAAAGCACAGAATAATGAAACAACACACCCAAGAGTTTCGAAAACAATTCTATATACATTTACTTCACATAATTAATACAAGAAAACAAACTGCTATATACATTTCAAACAATGTTTTATATGGTTAGAATTGTAAATATCCAAAAAATAGTTAAAAACATTAATGTTTCATCCTTTGGCATTCGTGATCCCCTCTCAAAAATTGTTGTCCATGGAATTAGTTGTCGAAAAAATCATCCAAACTCAAGAAAAAATATCATCCTATATAATAAAACAAATATTATGTCAGTAATAAAATAATGAAATAAATTAAACATTAATATGAAAGAATACATTAATAAAATTTCATTTTTAATAAAAAAGACACATTTAGAGTTATACTAGTCACACCATGAATTGTATTGAGGTGGGGTTGATTCTTACACATCACAAATGAGTCATAGATAATTTTTTCAAAATATTAAAACAATATGAATGGGTTTTCTTGGTTTTGAGTATGTCACTTGTTCTTTTACTAAAATTAATATCAAATTTAAATGAAACATTTGGATTAATATCGGTCACATCATTCTTCGGATTGAGATGTGGTTGATTTCTACACATCAAAAATGATGAATGGATTGTTTTCCTAAAGTATCAAAACAATCTGAATGTGTTTGCTCAGTTTGCAGTATGTCACTTGTGTTTTTTTTCTAAAATTAATGTCAATTTTAAATAGAAAGATACACATTAAGTCATACCAGTAGCATTGTGAATTTAATTGAGGTGATATGGATTCCTACATGTCACAAATAAATTATGTATTGTTTTCCTAAAGTATCAAAGCATTACGAATGTGTTTGATCAGTTTGTAGTATGTCAACTGTGTTTTTTACTAAAATGTCAATTCAAACTAGAAACACGCATTTTGAGTCATACTGGATGCATCATGAATTGGATTGATATGAGACTTCTTCATACATATCATAAAGAAATTATGAATCATTATCCTAAATTATGAAAAAAATGGAGTAGTTTTGATTGGTTTTCAGTGAGTGACATGTTTTGAGATAAAATGTCAATTTTAAGATGACAACAGACACTTTTAGCTATACCGGTCACACCGTGAATTTTATTGAGGTAATATTGATTCCTAAACATCAAAAATGACTGATAGATCATTTTACTAAATTATCAAAACAATATGAATGTGGTTTCTTAGTTTTTAGTATGTCACTTGTGTTTTTTTTTCTAAAATTAATGTCAATTTTAAATAAAAAGAGACACTTTGTGTCATACTAGTTGAATTGTGCATTTAATTGGGGTGTGGTTGATTCATACATGTCACAAATGACTTATAGATCATTTTTCGAAAGTATCAAAGCAATACGAATGTGTTTTATCAGTTTTTAGTATGCTAGTTTTGTTTTTTTACTAAAATGTCATTTCAAACTGAAAACACGCATTTTGAGTCATAATGGTCACATCGTGCATTGGTTTGATATGATACTACTTCATACATGTCACAAAGAACTTATGAATTGTTATCCAAAATTATGAAGACAATTGGAGTGGGTTTTCGTGGTTTTCAGTGAGTGACAAGTTTTGAGCTAAAATGTCAATTTTAAACTTATAACAGACACTTTTAGCCATATCAGTCACACCATACATCGGATTTAGGTGTGGTTGATTCCTACACATAAAAATGACTGATGGATTTTTCTCCTAAATTATAAAAACAATTCGAATGTGTTTTCTCATTTTTTATTATGTCACTTGCGTTTTTTTCTAAAATTAATGTCAATTTTAAATAAAAAGAGACACTTTAAGTCATACCAGTTGCATTTTTCATTGAATTGAGGTGAGATGGATTTTTAAATGTCACAAATGAATTATGGATCATTTTCCAAAAGTATCAAAACAATATGAATGTGTTTGCTCAGTTTTTAGTATGTCAGTTGTGTTTTTTTACTAAAATGTCATTTCAAACAGAAAACACTCATTTTGAGTCATATTAGACGCATCATGCATTGGTTTGATATGAGACTGATCCATATACGTCCCAAAGAACTTTTGATTTTTTATCCTAAATTATGAAGAAAATTGGAGTGGGTTTGCTTGGTTTTTAGTGAGTGACATGTTTTGAGCTAAAATGTCAATTTTAAACTAATAATAGACACTTTTAGCCATACCGGTCACACCGTGCATTGAACTAAGGTGTGGTTGATTCTTAAACATCAAAAATGAGTGATGTATCATTGTTCTAAAGTATCAAAATAATTTGAATGTGTTTTCTTGGTTTGTAGTATGTCACTTGTGTTTTCTTATAAAATTAATGTTGATTTTAAATAAAGAGACACTTTGAGTCATACCAGTCATATTGTGCATTGAATTGAGGTGATATTGATTCCTACATGTCACAAATTACTTATGGATTATTTTCATAAAGTATCAAAACAATCCAAATGTGTTTTCTCAGTTTGTAGTATGTGAGTTGTGTTTTTTTACTAAAATATCATTTCAAACTAGAAACAAGCATTTTGATTCATATTGGTTGCATCGTGCATTGGTTTTATATGATACTACTTCATACACATCATAAAGAACTTATTAATTGTTATCATAAATTATTAAGACAATTGGAGTGGGTTTTCTTGGTTTTCCGTGAGTGACACGTTTTGATCTAAAATGTCAATTTTAAACTGATAATAGACACTTTTAACCATACCGGTCATATCGTGCGTTAGATTGAGGTACGGTTGATTCCAAAATGTTACAAATTATTGATGGATCATTTTCCGAAATTATCAAACAATCTGATTGTGTTTTCTCAGTTTGTAGTATGTCACTTGTGTTTTTTTTTCTAAAATTAATATCAATTTTAAATAAAAAGAGACACTTTTAGTCATACTAGTTGCATTGTGCATTGAATTGAGGTGTGGTTGATTACTATATATCAAAAATGACTTTTGGACAGTTTTACTAAAGTATCAAAGCAATTAGAATGTTTTTTATTAGTTTGTAGTATGTCAGTCGTGTTTTTTACTAAAATGTAATTTCAAACTATTTTGAGTCATACCGGTCACATCGTGCATTGGTTTGATATGATACTGCTTCATACACATCAAAAATAAAGTATGAATCGTTATCCTAAAATATGAAGACAATTGGATCAGGTTTTCTTAGTTTTCAGTGAGTGACACATTTTGAGCTAAAATATTAATTTTAAACTGATAGCAGACACTTTTAGCCATACCGGTCACGCCATGCATCATATTGAGGTTTGGTTGATTCCTACACGTCAAAAATGATAGATGGATTGTTTTCCTAAAGAATAAAAACAATAAAAATGTGTTTTCTTGGTTTGCAGCGTGTCACTTTTTTTTATCAAAAATCAATGTCAATTTTAAATAAAAGGAGACACTTTGAGTCATATCAGTCACATTGTGAGTTGAATTGCGGTGTGGTTGATTCCTACATTTCATGAATGACTTATGGATTTTTTTACTAAAGTATAAAATAATACAAATTTGTTTTCTTAGTTTGTAGTATATCAGTTGTGTTTTTTACTAAAATTTCAATTCTAACTAGAAACCCGCATTTTGAGTCATACCGGTCTCATCATGAATTGGTTTGATATGAGACTACTTAATAAACATCACAAAGAACTTATGAATCATTATCCTAAATTATGAAGACAATCAGAGCATATTTTCTTAGTTTTTAGTGAGTGACACTTTTTGAGCTAAAATATCAATTTTAAACTGATAACAGACAATTTTAGCAATATCGGTCACACCGTGCATCAGATTGAGGTATGATTGATTCTTAAACATAAATAATTACTCATGGGTCATTTTCCTAAAGTATAAAAACAATTTGAATGCGTTTTCCTGGTTTTTAGTATGTCACTTTTGTTTTTTTCTAAAATCAATGTCAATTTGAAATAAAAATAGACACTTTGAGTTATACCAGTCACATTGTGCATTGAATTGAAGTTAGGTCAATTATTACAGGTCAAAAATTACTTATGGATCATTTCTATGAATTATCAAAACAATCAGAATGTTTTTTATGAGTTTTCAGTACGTCACTTGTTCTTTTTACTAAAAATAATGTCAATTTTAAATAAAAAGAGACACTTTGAGTCATACTGTTCACATCGTGTGTCATATTGTGGTGGGGTTGATTCCTGCTCATTTCAAATGACTTGTAGATCATGTCCCTAAAGTATCAAAGCAACTGAATGCGTTTTCTCAATTTTGAATAGGTCAGTTACTCTAATACCAACTATAATGACCTAAACATTTCATACATTGATATCACATATTAGTAGATTAATATTCCTTACATAAAATAAATAAATTAAATATAAATATGAAATAATGCGTTAATTATATGGACAATGTTTTTACTGTGCAAGCATCAAGATTACCTCTATGATTGAGTAGACATAGCATCATTGCTCTTCCTACAAAGTCATGTCACATGGACATAAATCTTCGAAAACAAACAAACCCTACAAAGAATAATGAAAATCAAATAAACATTTCATTATATAATTTTTCTTTAAAATAGAGATATTATATTGTAACATTACCTTTACATGTTTACAAAGGGTTTATTTGGTCCAAATATAAGCTAATAACAAAACTAATGATTCTTTGTGCAATTCACTATTGTTGGTTAACTACCGCTTATCATAACATTTGATCTAAACTTCTGATCCGGCATCCCCGTGATTCTCTCATCTGACACCATCTATATGATATCATCATTGAGAGTTCAATTTTCCTTCTCTTTCTACACCCATTTACCTAGTAAATGGGTGCATGAAGAGAAGGAAAATTGAATGTTGAATGATGATATCATATAGATGGTGTAGGATGAGAGCATCACGGGGATGCATGATCAGAAGTTCAGATGATATTCTATGATAAGAGGAAGTTAACCAATATTAGTGAAATATCCTTAGTTTTGTTATTAAATTTATGAGTGATGCACAACCAATATTCTTCCAACACACTACATCAGTAGAAACAACAACATAAATGACCAAAATACAGAATATAAATGATCCATGCCATAATAGTTTAGGTCTAGTGCTTTTGGAAACATGGGAACATAAATAACTAGTTCATAAGAGTCTCTCATTAAGTTATTCTTTACTAGAAATAAAAATCATTTCAAAAACCATTATTCATAACCTAAGGATATGAAACATAAGAAACAGTGATCATAGATGTTCAATAAGTATAAAAAATGGAGATATCGATGATCATATAATGATAACATAAGTAACAGGAATTCACCTTCATCTTATTTGTGTACAATCTTCCTTCTTGTATGCTACCCATTTGTTTCTAACCACATCTATATCATCTTGTGAATATGATTTTTTTCCATAGCCATGGTAGTACTAAAAAAATATAAATACATAAAGTATTAATAAATATTTTAAATGAACTAGTAATTATTTTTGAAAATTCCTCTTCTGGGATGCTAGTTTGTTGATGAAATATGATCTCTTTCATAAATTTAAAAAAATAATAACCACAGTCCTTTCTGTTTGTTTGTTTTGGATACTGTAGAAACATTGATAAAAATAAGTAATTTGATTTGATATGTGTTTAGATAGTGCAATATTATTATATATACCCTAATACTTGTCCAATGTAGATCTTTTCGGCATTCTTGTCCTTAGGCCCTAAATTCATTCCATGAAGTAGACGATATTGATGCACCACCATATCATAACAAAATACTCATTAAAAAGATAATATAAATTATATAACTAGATTTTTAGTTCTAAAATGTTGGATCTAGTGTATTAAAAATTGAAAAATGTCATCATGCATGGTAAGTTTGTTGGATATACATACATTGAATCTAGAAAATAAATATTTGGACTATCCAAATTGACCGTAATGAGCATCCAATACTCTCTAAAAACACAAAAAGGAATAAGTAATAAAAGAAATAAAAATGTAGTTAATATGATTAAATTGTAGAGTTTTACCCCTGCATCTTTAGTATTAAAAGGAGTCTGTCATCCGTAATTTTTTTTCAAATGGTTTGAGAAGGGATGACATTATTTCACCCTCTTTATCATAATTTATTTCTTCTTCTAAAGAGGTGATGTGAGGACTAATGAGTCCAAATTTTTTTTTTCATGGGGAAATCCCTTCAATTTTTTTCATATATATGCCTCTGAAAAATATGAAATGTATTTAGTCATAATTATCATAGTATATCATCTTTTAAAAATTAAATCATGAAAACATACCTCATGTATACATTTACAACTGAGGCACCTAACCATTCATGATTGAGAATTTCATTTACATTTTCAGCACTAATATAATCTGATTCTTCCCCTATATGCATATTTTTTTCAAAATAAACTATGTGAGTATTTCTGTTTATCAACATTTTATCCACATGAGCCTACAATGATATTAAATGTGGATATAAAACGGGCGGGGTGAAGGTTCTCTCAGTAGATCATTTTGATCGTTTGGTTGATTCTTGAGATAGTTTTGACAAAATCTTTCATTTCGCCCCTTCCCTTTGTTGATCTGTAATAACATTCAGTGGTTTAAAACTTTTTCATTAAATGTTAAAGAATCATCTTGAAAAATAAATTGGAAATGAATACCTTCTTGACGCAATGTTTTTTTACAAGAATTGACGGCCATGCGATGAATGTTCCAATAGCTTGTTCGATCGTATGAATGTCTCATCGTAATTTAGAATAGGTAGCTTGGAATTCTACTCATTAGCTACGTTAATCGACACTCTTAAATGACCTATTGGAAGTGGTCCCTTTTGTAGCATTTCATTCTACATATTGAACATTGTAGCCCTTACTATAAGGTGATGGGTGGGAGTTGATAGATATAAATCATAGTCATTTTCACCCTATAGAATATCAGTACAGGAAAGGTATTAGTGTCTATGTGATTCACATTTCATAGAAAAAATTATTAGAACATTGATTACCAAAGATAATTTAGGTTTTTGAGGGGAATGGATGGCCTCAAAATTGGTGGGGGTTGGGGTGGGATCTTCATGCAGAGGTTGTTCTTGAGTTGTTTCTTCTCTTTACCTCCCCCCATCAAACTTTCTATCAACTCTATCTAGTATTTTAATTCTTTATGAAACATAGATAATGTTTCTCTCATCTTTTTTATTTCCTCATTTTGATCCTCCACTTGTTTTTTTCTGAAAATATGATCGGGGTGTCTCTCTAAAACTCACACCTCTGACGCGACCATACTATTCTGGCTGCTTCAGGGCCACTGAAAGTATTTCTGCATTTTGTGTGGTTGTTTTTTATTCCTCTGACTATGTGAGATATAAAATATATAAAAATAAATAATCATTGTTTTTTAATAGCAATTTAAACCAAAAAAAATTATATTATGTCATACTTACATATGTTTCCCAAACTTTTTGTGTGTTTTCATCGATCTGTGTCCCTTATTTATTTATATAAGCTTCCTTCCATAGAACATGGTGTGGGATGGAAGTGGCCATCAATTTCAATTCATCAATCTTCATATAAATAGATTAACATGGTTATGGTGTTGTTTTATATCACATAAAAGTATTTCGGTAGATTTGAAATACGTACCAATTTTTTCTTAAGTGAAGCGTACCCCATCCTTACTTTACCGTAGGGGTACGATGGTTTTGCTACCCGTTCCTTATTTTTATCACTAAGTTACTATTTCATAAATAAAAAACTATCAATCAAAGTGATGAATACAAGAAACATCAAACAACGTTTTACCAGACACAATGTACCCAAAAAGTATGCTCCGCACAATGGATGTCAAACGCATCCCACACTCATTGGGATATCAAGTGTGCATAAAGAGAAGGTGGGTGAATCTTGATTTTCCCTTCAGCATATTTAAGATGATATTTCCTTAAAATTATGCAGAAGCCTCTATGAATCCTTCCTACAACTTTTAATACGTATTCCTTGTGTGAGACATCTACTATAAATGCACTCTTGATGTGAGACGCACGGGGTGGCCCGATCTTCACGGCATAGGGCGGCGGATGTAAGATTCGGTTAGTGGCTAATTGGCGAATGATGGGTATGGATAGAAAATGTAAGTAGTCAATCAATGCTATAAGGAGTGCGACCTATTACTTAGACAACACACTCAAGGGAGGTATGTGATAGCCAATCCACACAACAATGCACTTGGGTTGTGGCACGGAATTGGGGGCTTTGTGATCTTGGATCACCAATCTAACTTGTAGATTGACAAGGCAAGAATTCACAAGAGCAAGGGGAAACTCGGAACAATTCTCACACAATGGAGAGAAACAAAGCATAAGCTCTCAATTAATTCTTGAATAAAAATACAATGCCATGGGGTGGCTATTTATAGCCAAGGGGGTGATACAATAGTCAAGGTTATAATACCCTAAAGTCATAAAGTCTAAACCAACCTTTTCCCCTTAAATTCAAAAAGATAAAGTCTAACAAAGACTTTTGGAAAAGTAGCCCATGTCTTTCCACCCATAGCCCACTGGATTTGACTTTGATTACCTAGCCCACCAAATTTGACTTTAGTGTACAAAGATGCCATTCTAGAATCTCCATGTGGGCAAGCCTTCCAGAATTCGTGAAAAAATGTGTCTTGGGCTTTACACATCTCCTTTGGTCTTAAATAAGACTGATAATAATCCCATTTTACACTTCTATGCATGCACCTTGGGTTTGAGCCTTTTAATGCAATGAGATGGGATTCTCTTGCCACTTGTAGTCTGTCTAATCTTCCTTGCATCATTGGGCCTTGCAACTCCAACTTCTCACATGCCATCAAGTCAATGTCATCTGCTGGTTTCATATCATCCTCCCCCTCTTGAAAAGGAGTCATCCTCGACTCTTCATCATCTTGCATTGCGATCTTGTAATCAATCATATGAAGCACCAAGTCTAGCCCATCTCCATGTATCTTTATCTTTGAATTCCATTTCTTTTGAAGCCTATACACCTTCTTTGATTTCCCATGTTGTTGGTTAACATGTTGTTTTCCTTCCATATTTCTACTTTCCTGCAAAGGAAATGAATCTTGATCAATAGGAGTAGGGTGGCTAAATCCAAAAATAGTTCTAAATGGAAAAAATTGAGTTATAGAGTGATCTCCCCTTTTGTAAGACGAATCTTCATGAGGTAGAAACTCCTTCCAATCCTTTTGAACCATGACTCCATTAATGGATACTATAATTACTTTTCTCTCTCTATTAGGAAGCAGACAAGGTTGTACCTCCTCAAGAATGACTCCATCAGACACTTGTGGCAAAGATTTCAGAATAGTTGACAATGAATAAGTTAAGTCATTAGTGTTAAACATCACATCTTTGTACATAAGTACTAGAAGGTTCTGCTGAGAAATCAAAGTTTCCTCACTCTTTTTTGCTGACATCATACTTTTCTCTCCTCTCAAATATTTTTCCCCTCTTGATTTTTCTTTGATCTCCATTTCTTTTCTTCTCTCATTTTCTATCTTTCCCTCATTCTCTCCTCTTTCATTTTCACTCTTTTTTTCCTCATCACTCTTTTTTTTCTTTTCTCTAAAAATGTGATCTTCTAGAATTTGTTTGGGGGACATGGGGTTGAGGGTTATAGGTTCCCCTCGGAGTACAAATGAATGACGATTCAAGAAACCGTCATGGGTAACACGCCGATCATACTGCCACGGTCGTCCCAAAAATAAATGGCAAGCCTTCATAGGAACAACATCGCACAAGACCTCATCTTTGTACTTGCTGATGGTGAACAGTACCTTCACTTGCTTGGTGACCTTCATCTCCCCGCAATCATTCAACCACTGAAGCCGATATGGATGTCGATGCTTCAAAGTAGGAAGTCCCAACTTCTCTACTAACTCATTTCTCGCAACATTACTACAGCTTCCTACATCAATAATAACCTACATACCTTCCCATTGATCTTGCATCATGTATGGAAAAGGTTCTCTCGTTGCTCCTTTTCTCCAACAGTCATTTGTGTACTTAAAAATCTCCTAGTGACGAGAATCTCACCGTCTTCCGCAAATTCCCCATTATCAATTTCTGGATATTCTTCCTCCTCCTCTTCTGAGATCTCTCTATCGGTCTCCCATTCTCCATACTTGTTGATGGTCATGGTGTGCCGGTTTGGGAACTCACTAGCAATGAGACCCCTTCCTTGACATTTGAAACACTGAATATCCCGACTCCTAGTTTGGTTAGCCTCAAAAGTAGGTTTCTTGGGTGGAAGAATTACCTTGTCACTTTTTCAATCAACCACCTCTTTTGCCTTTGATGATTCTCCAATCTCCTTCCTCAAATTTCTCCACGGTGTGAAAGGGGTAGTGTGTTTCCTCATGTTGCTCCTCCTTTTGATTTGTTGTTCAATCTTGGTGGCTTGGTGGATCATACCTTGTACCTCTACATGGTGGTACATCTCCACTTGATCAGCAATATCCTGATTGAGACCATGTAAAAACCGTGCCATGGTTGCCTCTAGATCCTCCTCAATGTTTGCTCGAATCATGGAAATTTTCATCTCCTTGTAGTAGTCTTCTACACTCTTACTCCCTTGGGTGAGGTGTTGAAGTTTGTTGTGGATATCTCTATGGTAATGTGTGGGAACAAACCGCTTCCGCATGGCGAACTTCATGTCTTACCAAGTGTTCATGGGACGTCCACCATATCTAGATCTATCCTTTTGAACTTGATCCCACCATATTAATGCATAATCATAAAATTGAAGGGAAGAAAGTTTGACCTTTTTCTCCTCGGAATACGCATGGCATGAAAATACTTGCTCGATCCGCATCTCCCACTCCAAGTATGCTTCCGGGTCGCTTTTCCCTTGAAAAGAAGGGAGCTTCACCTTGATCCCACCAAGTAGGTCATCATCATGTTGTCTCCTTTTTCCTCCTCTCGGTTGTTGGTACAACCTTCTACTTTGTGGGACATCATCAAGATCATCATCAAAGTTCACCATCTCCTCCTCCATGATGTGGGGGCGACGTGGTGCCGGAGTGCGTCGTGGGTTATCATGGAACATCCTTGGGCTTGTTTTATTCTCCAATTCATCAATACTCACATGTAACACCTCCAACTTCCGATCAAGAAGCTTCTCGAAGTGGCTCACTAAAGCTTGCATTTGGAATTGCGTATCTTCGGGTGCGTGAGATCTACTTCGACTTCCTTCATCGCTAACATGAGCAATGTTCTTCCCACGATCTTCTGCCATAATATGTTATGCAAACACAAACACACACTGGGGGGGAACACACAATGATACACACTCACTCACACACGCGAGATGTACATATACACACACAAGATGTACACACTCACACACACAAGGAAACACACTCACGCATGCAAGATATACACACTCACACACACAAGATGTAAACACACACACACGCACACAACAAGATGCAAACACTCACACACACAAGATATTTTTTTTGCTTATTTCTCTCCACTCTCAACACTCAATACAAATTCCAAGATCTTATGAAATATAATACCTTGTTTTCAGGTGATCAATTGCCACCAATATTTCCCCAATCAAGATTGTGTTGGGGGCTGGTTTAACACAACCCGCTTGAGTGGTAAAGGGTAAAGGGTCAAAAGAGGGTAGAAAATGGATAAATGGTGGATGGAAAAGGGGGTAGAAATTTGGTATTTTGGTTTTTCCTGATCGTTCAAAATAAGATAAATGAATAACAATATGAGCCAAATACAAAATAGGGATGAAGTAAAATGATGGAAAAAGTTATATATGGAAATGGAAAGTGCTAATAAGGTAAAGCACAAAGGAGTAATTGTATCTGCTTTTTTATCTCTTTTTTTGGGTCAATTCTCCCTAAAAAGTGTTGTTCTTGGAGTTTTAAAGCACAAGATGATTTAACAGAGAGTAAGACAATTTTTTTCGAAATCTCTCAAATAAAGGATGTGCTTAATTTTGAAAAGCACAAAATGATGAGTTGAGAGAATTTGTTTTTTTTCGCCGGATTCAAATCACAAATAGAGAATTAAATGCAGAAAGAAGATGAATGAAAATTTGGCTCAATTTATAATAATCCAAGCTTGCACAAACTAGGATAATTCGGGAGGCTTCCAAGAAAATGGATTTTTTTTGTTGAAAGGGTGAATAATATAGATAGATAAGGAGGGTAATGGATAGAATTAATGTAAATGAAGGGATAGACGCCTACCGTGTCAACTGAAGCTCTGATACCTACTGATGTGAGACGCACGGGGTGGCCTGATCTTCACGGCGTAGGGCGGCGGATGTAAGATGCGGTTTGTGGCTAATTGGCGGATGATGGGTATGGATAGCGGATGCAAGTAGTCAATCAACGCTATAAGGAGCGCGACCTACTACTTAGAAAACACACTCAAGGGAGGGTTGTGATATCCAATCCACACAACAACGCAATTGGGTTGAGGCACAGAATTGGGGGCTTTGAGATCTTGGATCACCAATCTAACTTGTAGATTGACAAGGCAAGAATGCACAAGAGCAAGGGGAAACTTGGAACAATTCTCACACAATGGAGAGAAACAAAGCATAAGCTCTCAATTAATTCTTGAATAAAAATACAATGCCATGGGGTGGCTATTTATAGCCAAGGGGTGATACAATAGTCAAGGGTTTAATACCCTAAAGTCATAAAGGCTAAACCAACCTTTTCCCCTTAAAGTCAAAAAGATAAAGTCTAACAAAGACTTTTGGAAAAGTAGCCCATGTCTTTCCACCCATAGCCCACCGGATTTGACTTTGATTACCTAGCCCACCAGATTTGACTTTGGTGTCCAAAGATGCCATTCTAGAATCTCCATGTGGGCAAGCCTTCCAGAATTCGTGCAAAAATGTGTCCTGGTCTTTACACATCTCCTTTGGGATTAAATAAGACTGATAATATGCCCATTTGCCACTTCTATGCATGCACCTTGGGTTTGGGCCTTTTAATGCAATGAGATGGGATTCTCTTTCCACTTGTAGTCTGTCTAATCTTCCTTGCATCATTGGTCCTTGCAACTCCAACTTCTCGCATTCCATCATGTCAATGTCATCTACCGGTTTCATATCAACTCTAGAAGGGATGATGAATATTAAGTCAGCATTTTAGTATTTTATTTTTTTTATAAATTAAAGAAATGATATCATAATGTTACCATAATTATTCCCACATTAGTGTCTTAAGCCTGATGACAACATGGTTCCATGACTGTACATCAATCGGTATGTGTTTCTGAGTGACGATTCTAATATAGCTACTAAACATGGATTTGTTGGGGTTAACATGTTAGCCTCAATTATTCTATCCCACCTCAAATTTGATGCCTTTTTCTTTTTTCCTTAAGGATTTTGGCTAACACTGTCAAACTACAACGCTCTTTTTTTTGCGCCACAAGGGTTTCATTGACTACCATTTACTCAGTTTTAGCATCATCATTATGTTCCTCCAGAGCGCTTACTTCGTCATTGGGACTAGTAGTAATTGGTTGAGAGATCTGTTGCACCTCATCACTGGGGACAGCAACAATAGGTTGAGAAACTTGTTGTTCCTCTACACTAGGACCAGCAGCATCAGATTGAGAGACCTGTTGTGCCTCGGGATTGGGCACAACAATAGGTGCATGATTCATTATCTACCGAAGTGGTTTAACATTTAATTTAGATTACATAAAATTAGTAGTGAATAGATAATAACATAAGGCAACACAATGTATATTACAATAAAAAAATAACCTGATTATTGAACTCTATTTTTTTAAAGGCTGAAGAGATTTTAACCCTCTATAGACTATGAAAATCCCTTCATTATGGTCTCATCTAACATAAAAATGTCGTCTACATTGGGACTGGTACAAAATGATTGTGAATTCCCAATGAAAGGGTCATCCTCTGTGGAATTTTCATCTGACCCTTCAGTTTTTTTGGTCAATAACAGAACAATTAACCAGTTTCAGTTTGCGGGATCTAGAACATAAAATATTTATACTGTCTGTGATTCCATTATAAACAGTTCATATTTCTCTACTTCCTTACTAAAATCAACTTCCATGAATCCCAATTCATCTATTTTAACAGTACTCCTGTTATCAACCCACTTTCATTGAAAAATCGGCACTTGGAATTTTGTATAATCCAACTCCCATATTTGTTTGATGATGCCAATGTATGACATATTCGCATAAATTGGATTTCTATCCTTATCACCGGAAACATGCATTGCTTCAGCAACAAGTATAACTGCACTATTTTTCATGGTACTATCTTCATCATGTTCATTAGTATATAATTTATAACCATTAACTACATAAGTATTGTAAGATAATATATACACACTTGGTCCTCTGGTTATCCATCAAAGTCGTTCTGAAATTGATTCTAGATTTTCATCTGACATCTTAAAAATGTGCTCTCAAAACCATCCTATAAACTGTTGATTATGTGTATCTGATATCCATTTTTCATCACTAAATGGATTAAAATGCCTAAAAATTTCTTTGTGAGTTTGAAAATATGGGTCAACGTCGAAACTGTTATGAAAAACATAAAGGTTGGCCTAATACTGATCTTTAATATTGATTGTGAAAACCTCTCTTCCATAAATTCCTCCACCCTCAAGTCGTAGTGTGATGAGATTTCGGTAGGCCAATGTTTTTCGCACCAGATAGGTATTCGGTATATAATTCAACAGTTTCCTCAACAAAATATCGCTCTGCAATACAACCCTCTCATCAACTTCAATTTTTGAAAAACCCCTTCAAAATATTCATATACTACTAAATGGGGTACATCCATCTATAATGTATAGGACCACAATGTCAAATCTCTCTCACCAAGTGAACCATCAAATGAACCATCATATCAAAGAATGTCGGCAGGAAGAACATTTCAAATTCACATAATATGATGTAAATTTCTCTTTCCATAGTTGGAAATTTCACCAGGTCTATAACTTTGCTGCATATATATTTGAAGAAGAAATAGAGCTTTGTTAATGTATGGAGGACATTCTTGGGAAAAATTCAACTTAAATCTATACTAATTATATCTTGCATCAAAACATGGCAGTCATGTGATTTTATACACTTTAACTTTAAATCTCTCATTGACACGATGTTATTGATATTTTATGAATACCCCTATGGAACCTTTACGTCATTCAAGAAGTTGCAAAACTGATATCTCTCCTTTCTGGAAAGAGTGTAAGCAGCAGGAGGAAGAAATGTTCGTTTTTTCACCCTTTACTAGTGCCAACTCTTCTCGTATTCCCATCTCAACCATGTCCAACCTAGCCTTAATTACATCATTTGTTTTTCTGGGTGCATTTAGAAACATTCCGATGACATTATCACATATATTTTTTTCAACATGCATAATATTAAGAAAATTTCTAACATACAGACAATTCCAATATGGTAATTCAAAAAAAATGATCTCTTTTTCCAACCGGATTTCATAAGGTTTTTTTAAAACAGTTTACCAAAAGTAGTGTCCATATATTTTACTTTTTCAAACAATTGATCACCTGTTAGTGGAGATGGTGTTTTAAATTCTTCTAAACTTCCATTGAATGATGTCGTCCAAGATCAGTACTTATGTCATCAAGGTAGAAATATTTGATTTTCTAGAAACATGGTTTTTGATAAATGTTTTAACCAAATTGATTATGTACCTTGTTCACAAACGGGACACCCTTGAGTTCCTTTAATTATATATCCTAACAAATTTCCATAATAAGGAAAGTTATTTATCATCCTATACAACATGGATATTAAAGTGAAATCTTTATTTCTGTAAGCATCAAACAACATAACACCTGAATCCCACAATAATTTCAAATCCTCAATCAATGGATCCAAATAAAAATTAATATCATTACCCGATTATTTTGGTCCTGATATAAGCATAGATAAAATTTTCACACCCTGACCCATGTATTTAGTTTATTTAATTATTTTCTTTCCTTTGAATATTTTTTTTGGGGTTTGGGTTGAGTCCCAGATGAAATTTTTTGAGTTATGTTAAAAAAATTGTACTTTTTGGTGTTGACGTCATTGGGAGCACGAGAAAAGCGCATTTTGGAAACCCCGCGCGGCTCCGCCCAGGTAATTGCGCATCCAGTTCATCTTTAGAAAAATTAAAATAAAAAGATCTTGTAATTAAGATGCACATTAGTTGTTGCATCGTTTAAAATTTTTATTGTGATAAGATTTTTTTTATTATTAAAATGATATAAATACCTTTATTATTTTTAATTTTACCATTATGATTATTATTGTTTTCATTATTAACGTTATTATTGTTGTTATTATTATTATTATTATTATTATTATTATTATTATTATTATTATTTGATTCATTACTACTTAGTCATTAGAAGTGAGATTTAATATACATATGTATAGATTTTTATTTTTATTTTTATTTTTATTATCATTTTTATACCCCTTTTCTTTAGGGTTTGTTACACTCCCTCTTTTCCCCTGCATGCAGTGCAAACCCCCCTAATTTCCTCTATGTGCGGTGCGACCTCAGACACTTCCTCTTCCCTCGAATCAGCTCCCCCTATAGCGTCTCTCCCGCTTTCACTAACTCCCTCCTTTGTCGCAGTCTCGAACGCCACCTCCTCTCGGTCGGCCTGCTTCCAGAAACACCCCAGCGCGACAACCTAGCACCAAGAACCTCCCCCCTCACCTCAGCTTCGGTCTTCTCCCTATCCACACAGGATCCATTTCGACCTCCTCCTGACTCCCCATCGAGACCCCCTGGTTCCCTTGCTTCAGTCGCGCCAACCGACCCCTCCTGCCTAACGATGAACCCATCGATGACCCCAGCCTCTCTCTCCTTACCATATAGCATGCGCCAACACCCCCTAAGACTATTGGAGAGGCCTTCCTTCAGCCAGAAACCCCTTTGTTTGACCTCCTTCAGTGGTCGCAGCCTCTCCGGCTAACCCACAACCTCTCCAGGCAATCTGCAACCTCTCTGGCCGACCCACAACCCCCCTGGTGCCCTCTTCTCCTATACCAGCCTTTCCATACCCTTCTGTCATTGCCTCTACCAGCCTACACCTTCCAATGTCACCTTTTCTAGCGCATTTTTCTTCCCATCAGTATAATTTTCTTCTTGGTTTATTTTATTCTTGTTTTTATCCTTGTTTTATTAGGGGTTTTGGTTAATTTAGTGGTTTTTTTGGTAGTTTTGAGATTTTAGAACTCTCATGGAGAGAATCAAAGTGAGAGTCATCATCGCGTCTTGGTTCCGAGGTAGATCTCCCCTACACTCACCTTTATATTTTAAGAAATTTAGATTTCATGCTTTTTTCACCTTAGTTATATTCTAATTTTGTGTCATATGATTCTTGGATGAGTTGCTTAGTGTTCAATGGTGGTTTATTTATTTTCTTGTAATATCAGTGTTATTTTGTCTTAAATATGCACACCTAGCCTTTGGAAAACAAAATTTGTGTTGGAATTAGCATAGAGTTTATGAAAAATAAATATGAGGTTTAGCACTTTAAATCAATATAAGGCATGAAATTTGTGTTTTTCACTTTTTTGAGTGTTAATTATAAATTGTTTTAGAAAATGTTGCATCTGCCATTGATAAATGTCCCACTGGTATTTTTTTGAAATGTTTTACTTTAGGGTGTAATGAAAAAAAAATTGGGGTGTTTTTGTGAACAGTTTGAAATGGTGTGTTTTGTTGAGTTGTGAATAATGGGTGTTTATCATTTGTTTTGTGTTAAATAGACATTGATTTGGTAAATTCTAATGTCTTGTGTCTTTTTATTTTGTATATATAATTCCTGGTTGGATTTTATGAGTTAAGTGTGATTTAACAAATGGTTTCCTTAAATTTATAAATGTGGTGACACATGAAAAATGAGGTTTTGGGTTCCTTATATGGTTTCTGGAATGGTTTGGGATTTATAAAGGAATGTTTTGAATAATGTTAATAAATGTTTTGTGTGGAAATAGTGTACTTGACACCACTTTTGAAAAAGTGTTTGCTTTTTGAGATAAGGATTTGGTTGTGAATGTTTGAGGGCCCATTTGGCCATTTTATGAAATTTGTAAAAAGTATCTATTATGAAAACCCATGTTGGATGTTCCTCATGCCTTAGTTGTATGCAATGGGTAAGAGGTCCTTGTTAGGGGATTCTCGGAATCTAATGTTAGGGTTCTTTGGTTGGAACCCATTATAATTGTTTTACTTTAAGGCATGTAAATGGTCTTAGGGGAGAGTCAAGTTGAGACCCATTGTGCATTATTATTATTATATATACGGTGATTGGATGCTCAGATGGAATCGGTTGGCTCACCAATTTTTTTTAAATACTTGAGACATGGGAACCTGACATATTGATAAAATATTCTGAGAATGATTTTTGCACTGGTAGGTTATGGTACTGACCAGTGGTCCATAGTAGGCGGATATGTTTGGGTTCATTACTATGGAATTTTCCCTCAACTTTCCTGAGAAAGGATGGTTGGGCGTTTGGAACGTTTTGATTTCATCATGTGTGGCATGTCAATGAGGATGAGGTCTCATGTATTAGTGTCTTTTGGATTATTCTTGATCTCCTGGGTTCACTTATGTCTACTCATTCTTAGTGCTTTCTATGTGGAATGTGTTACTTGTATATATATTTTATTTTCATTTCCCTTTTTGTGTAACTAATGCGGCACTTTCATGTGTAATGTTTTTACTGGAACATGAGGTGTGGTTTTAATGTGGCATATGAAAACCATCTTCAAAGAAAAGTGTTTTATTCTTTTTGTGAAAATTGAAAATTTAAACATCACATTCCCTTTGTTTTTGAGTAACATGTAAAAAACTTTACTTTTATACATTGTAATTCAAACTTGAAAATAGATGTTTCTATTATTTTAAAGGAATTTCATTGGTAATATATATCGGGATAGCCTAATGAGTTTTAATACTCACACCTATAGTTCTTTTCTGTTTTTAGTCCATACGAAGGTTACAGTTTGGGTGTGTTTTCCTTGGGAGATTTTTAATTGTTGAGTCGGAGAGTGACCCACGGGGTCACACTGAGTTAGTTCGGATGTCGAGTTCTGTTAGTTTTATTTTTTTGTTCTTATTTAGTCGTTTTATTTGGTTTATTTATTCTGATCTTCTCTTTATTATTTTTTATGATTTATTTATTTTCTTTATGTGAAATTAATCCCATTCATTCTCTGCTGATGCCCTGGTGCTTTTTTCCATCCCGGGAAGATCGGAAACGTCTCTCAGGCCTTACTGCGGATCGGCTTGGTTGACTGGCTCAAGGTCGACCCAGGTTGGTTTGTGACAAAATGGTGTTAGATGAGGATGGATATTAGAGTACCTCACTTTTTATATCACCATTTGTTATTTGGGATGTCAAGGGAGATGGAGTATGATTGTCAGGACTCGAGGGGTATGTGCGGGAAGAGCGTTGCGAACTCTTTCTCGTTCTGATTCTCGGGGTTCCATGGGAAGTATAGTTTAATTAGTTTTTTGTGGTTTTATGGAATGTTTTTTGATTGGGATATGACAAACGGAGTTACGCTAATAGTCCTCGTGAGCCAGCATGGCCTGGAAAGCCATGTAGAGCTAGGGGAATGGTCCTAAAAAATCTCTCCATGTCAGTGACATGTTTGGAATATTGTCGCCAACCATATAGTTATGTCAATCACTGACACTAGTTCCCTTTTTGAATTTTTTTGGGTCTCCTATGACTTCTGAAAGTGGTTTGAATCTGAAAAAAAATCATTTTGAAAAATGGTTGTTTGAAATGACATGTTTAATTTGGGGATTGTTTTAAAGGAAATTCGATGAATCATTGTTTTTGGAAAATGAAGTTGTTTCGTTTTGATTTTGGTGTTCTTAGGGGTTCTCACATGCACAATGGTATGTTGGAATATGAATGGATATGTGGTATGGTGGATGGATGCCCGAGGTGGAACGAAAACATGCATGTGAGTGAGACTCTAAAGAATACCAATGGAGAGGGTTTTACCCACCAAGCTTGTTTTAAATTAAAGATGTTTTCAAAAAGGAAAGTTTTGATGTTATAATGGATCATTTTCTTGTGTTTAGAGCTTGTCACCTATGCGGTTTTTGATTTTGAGGATTTTTATTATTGAATTGTCCTTGATTGGCTTCTTGACTTTTCTTGTCTAGTAGTTATGCCCTTGAAGATTCAACGGGTGATTGTAGTATGGTTGGTCAACCTAAGGATTTTATACTTGAGTTTCAGAAGCTAGATCCACCTCTCTTTTATGGTAAATCCATAGCAAAGGAGTGGATGTGAAATATCAAAAGGGACTTTAACCATGTTGAGTCTCCCAAGTCGTTGAAGGTCAAGTTTTCCACCTTTATGATTGAAGGTTCTCCATGGATGTTGTGGAAGTCAGTGTCTCAGAACAAGCCCTGTCAAGAGCTTACTTGTGGGTATTTCAAGGTTTTTTTCATTTGTCAGTATTTCTATGAGAAAGAAAGGGTGATCAAGGGGATAGAGATGTTTTATCTACAGTAGGATGATCAGTCAGTGTTGGAGTATTTCTATTGCTTTGTGGGCCTAGTACCTTTTGATTTAGGGTATCCCACAGATGACTCCATGAAGGCTCAACGTTTCGAGGTGGGTCTCTGTCTCAATCTGCATTCGAAGGTGTCAGAGTCCAACCTAACTTAATTTTTTGATGTGGTGAGACAATATTTTCATGTTGAAGTCATGATAGTGATAGTGATATAAGTATTCCTACCTCCTTCAATTCCTATGATTATTTGTGAGGATTTTGGAAAGGAGGTGAGGAAGTGATTGAAAATGGATGTAGAAAATCATGGAATAAAAAGGCCTTGAGATATTTTATCAACCTCTTTACAGCAAGAGATCCTCCTGTATTATCAGCATGGAAAGATGGGTCACAAGAAGTCATCGTTCCCAAGTACACCTAAAGCCTTGTCATGCTTGATGATGTTTGGTTCACTTACAACGATTCTGTTAGGGCGTTACTAGAAAGCGTCGTAGAGGAAGTTCTCAGAAGTGATGTGAAGTTGGGTTTGTATTTAAAGTTTCCTATGTATGTTTCCTTCCAGTGTAATGGATATATTATCATTGCATGTGTACATATGTTTTTTTGGGTTTTGAAATGCATGGGAATATCATGGGTCTTTTTATGAATTCCTATTTCCAATGCCAGCGTGGTTTTTATTTCAAAATTTTGTCCTTTCATCTGTGAGATCAAAATAAGTATGTTTCTTATTGGGATTATCAGAACCTGACTATGAGGTAGGATATGCTTCATCCCTCAGAGATCCATCCAAAAGGCCTTGGATTGAAGCCAATATGTAGTCAGTAATTCTGAATGAATTTTAAGGATCTTGTTTAAGGTTTTGCCTCTATCATTGTGGTGATACAGTTTTAGCATTTCTTTTGTGTTTTCTCCGTCATTATAAATTTCCTCTTGTCGCAAAGAGCGTGAGGAACTTATCCCTCGTGCAATAAAGGTAATTGTTCCTTTTTGGATGTGATTTGTCGATCAATGGCCTAGTGTGGACCACCCATGGGAAATAGTTGCGACTTTGGTTTGTGTCCATCCCAAAGTGATGATTCGTGAGTAGTTTTCCATTGTAGTTTCATTGATCCAATCCTTGGGCCCTCCCTCCCCACCCATGGGGTGAAGGTTTTTGGTTCATGCAAAGTTTTCAGTTTAGATATTATCCTTTTCGGATGGGAGTGAATGGTTTAAATGTTCTTTATGTGTTTCTTTTAGCTTGAGTAAGGCCCGGTGTAGGACTAAGTTGTATTTTCATTTGGACGTGTATAGGTTGGTTCTTTATGGTGGGAAGATCCATCATGAGTTTCTTTGGGTTCTCTCTTAAGTCGTTATTAGATTCTAGTTGAATTCTTATGGTGGGGATTCTGTTCAGTCCTCCCCTCTATTGGAGATTTTTTTTCGGGCAATAGGGTTGAGTCCTATTGGTGGTTGATGGAATGTCCTTGGATTAGGAGGTTGGATCGTGTTTATATGGAATCCTTAGGTGTTGATCAATCAAATGGAAAGTGTTTTGGATTTCTGTGGGATGGAAAGAGTTATGACGGGGAGAATTGTCACACCCAAACCCATGTATTTAGTTTATTTAATTGTTTTGTTGCCTTTGAATATTTTTTTGGAGCTCGGGTTGAGTCCTAGACCAATTTTTTGAGTTATGTTAAAAAAAAGTTTGCTTTTTGGTGTTTACGTCATTGGGAACATGAGCAGAGCACATTTTGGAAACCCCGCATAGCTCTACCTAGCTAACTACACATCCAGTTCATCATTGGAAAAATAAAAATAAAAATATATTATAATTAAGATGCACATTAGTTGTTGCGTAATTTAAATTTTTTATTGTGATAAGATTTTTATTAATACTAAAATGATATAAATACCTTTATTATTTTTAATTTTACAATTATGATTATTATTTTTATTATTATCGTTATTATTTTTATTTTTATTTTTATTTTTATTATTATTATTATTATTTGATTCATTACTAATTAGTTATTAGAAGTGATATTTAATATATATATATATATATGTATAGCTTTTTTTTTCTTTTTATTATCATTTTTAAACCCCTTTTTCTTTAGGGTCTGTTACACTCCCTCTTTTCCCCTTCATGTTGCACGAGCCCCCCCCCCCCCTCCCACCCCCCCTTGATTTCCTATATGTGTGGCATGACCCCAAACACTGCCTCTACCCTCAGATCAGCTCCCCTATACAGTGCCTCTCCTACTTGAACCGGCTCCCTCCTTTGCAGTAGTCTCGACCGCCACCTCCTCCCGGCATGCCCGCTTCACTGCTCCCTAGTGTGGAAGCATGGAATAGAGCACCTCCCCCCCACCTTAGTTTTGGCCTTCTCCTCAGCCAACCAGGTGTTGTCCCGACCTCCTAATGACCTCCCCACCGAGACCCCTTAGCTCCCTTTCTTCGATCGCGCCAGCCGACCCCTCGGCCCCTCCTGCCTAGCGACAAACCCACTGACGACCCCAGCCTCCCCCTCCTTCCCTTCCAGCATGATCCAACACCCCCTAGGACCTCCAGCGAGGCCTTCATCCAGCCAGAAACCCCTTTGGCCAACCTCATTTGGTCGCAGCCACTTCAGCCAACCCGCAGCCTCTCCGGCCGACCCGCAACCTCTCTGGCTGACCCGAAACCCCCCCTCAGTTCCCTATTCTCCCTATCTCAGCCTTTCCGCACCCTGTTGTCATTTCCATGACCATCCCACGCCTTCCAACGTCGCATCTACTGACTCATTTTTCTTCTCATGGGTATACTTTTATGCTTGTTTTATTTTATTCTTGTTTTTGTCCTTGTTTGATTATGGGTTTTGGTTAATTTAGTGGTTGTTCTTGGTAGGTTTGAGATTTTAGAACCTACGTGGAGTGACTCTGAGTGATCATCGTCATCGCATCTTGGTTTTCTGAGTTAGGTCTCCCCTGCACTTTCCTTTATAATTTAAGAAATTTTGATTTCATGCTTTTTTCACCTTAGTTATATTCTAATTATGTGTTGTATGATTCTTGGATGATTTGCTTAGTGTTCAATGGTGATTTATTTATTGTCTTGTAATATCATTTTTATTTCGTCATAAATGGGAACACCTATCATTTGGAAAACAAAATTTGTGTTGGCATTCACGTAGAGTTTATAACAAATAAAAATGAGGTTTATCACTTTAAATCAATTTAATGCATGTAATTTTTGTTTTTCACTTTGTTGAGTGTTAATTAGTTTTTTTATAGAAAAGTTTGCATGTTACACTGATAAATGGACCGTTTGACGTTTTTGTGAAATGTTTTACTTTAGGTTGTAATGAAAAAAATGTTCTGGGGAGTTTTTGTGAACAGTTTGAAATGGTGTGTTTTGTTGAGTTGTGGATACTGGGTGTTTATGCTTTTTTTGTATTAAATAGAAATTGATTTGGTAAATTCTCATGTCTTGTGTCTTTTTCTTTTTTATATGTAATGGCCAGTTGGATTTTACAAGTTAAGCGCGATTTAACAAATGGTTTCCTTAAATTTATAAATGTGGCAGAAACATGAAAAATGAGGTTTTGGGTTCCTTATATGGTTTTTGAAATGGTTTGGGATTTATAAAGGAATGTTTTGAAGAATGTTAATAAATGTTTTGTGTAGAAACAATGTGATTGACGCCACTTTTGAAAAAGTTTTTTCTTTTTGAGATAAGGTTTTTGTTGTGAATGTTTCAGGGCCCGTTTGGCCATTTTGGAAAATTTGTGAAAATTATTTATTATGAAAATTCCCATTGGATGTTCCTCATGCGTTAGTTGTATAAAATTGGTGAGAGGTCCTTGTTAGGGGATTATCATAATCTAATGTTAGGGTTCTTTGGTTAAAACCAGTTATAATTGTTTTACTTTATGGCATGGGAATGGTCCTAGGGGAGACTTGGGGTGAGACATGTTGTGCATCATTATTATTATATATACTATGATTGGATGCTTGACTGACATCAGTTGGCTCACCCCATTTTTTTAAATACCCAGGACATGGGAAACTGACATATTGAGAGAATATTCTGAGAATGATTGCCGCATTGGTAGGTTATGGTACTGACTAGTGGCCTATAGTAGGAGAATATGTTTGGGTTCATTTCTATGGGATTTTTCCTTGGCATGCCTGAGAAAGGATGGTTTAGCATTTGGACCATTTTGATTTCATCGTGTGTGACATGTCAATAAGGATGAGGACTCATGTATTGGTGTCTTATGGATTATTATTGATATACTGGGTTCACTTATGTCTACTTGTTCTTAGTTCTTGTTGTGTGGAATGTGTTACTTTTGTATATATTTTCTTTTCATTTCCCTTGTTGTGTAACTACTGTGGCACTTTCATGTTTAATGTTTCTACTAGAAAGTGACGTGTGGTTTTAATGTGTCTTATGAAAAACATCTTCAAATAAAAGTGATCTATTCTTTTTTTGCAAATTGAAAATGTGAACGTCACTTTCCCTTTAAAAATTCTAATGTATTACTAAAGGAATGACTTGGGTTTTTAGAAAAGAGTGAGGTAAATGACTCGTACTTTATTTTTGAGTGACATGTAGAAAACCATACTTTTATACATTGTAGTTCAAACTTGAAAATGGATGTTTCTTTTATTATAAAGGAAGTGCATTGGGAATAGATATTAGGATAGCCTACTGAGTTTTAATAATCACACCTATAGTTATTTTTTGTTTTTAGTCCTTATGAAGGTTACATCTTGGGTGTGTTCACCTTGGGAGATGTTTGATCGTTGAGTCGGAGAGTGACCCGTGGGATCACACTTAGTTCAGACGTTGAGTTTGGTTAGTTTTATTTTATTTTGTTCTTGTTTAGTCATTTTATTTGGTTTATATATTCTGCACTGCTCTTTGTTATTTCTTCTGCTTTATTTATTTTCTTTCGGCTAAATCATTTCCATTCATTCTCTGATGATGCCTTGGCGCTTGGCGCCAGCCCGAGAAAATCGGGAACTCCTCTTGGGCCTTGTCGCGGATCGGTTCGGGTGACCGGTTCAGGGTCAACCCGGGTTGGTTTGTGACAAACATGATGTATTTTTGTTTCATGCATAACCACGATGGTAAGTTATAATTTACCAATATAATCGGCCATGTACTGTGACTGTTGCTTTTAAACCCAAAAGGATTCACTCCATCTGTAGATAACACAAGACGAAGGTTTCTTGGCTTCTTTCCAAATTCAGGATACTCATGATCAATTCTCTTCCACTGAGGAGAGTCTACCAGGTGACATAGTTTCTCATCTTTAATTCTTGTATCTGCATGCCATGTCAATTGTCCTACAGTCTCCTCACTTCCATATAGAAACCTAAACCTTGGAATGATTAGAAAGTACCATACAACTTTTGTAGGACTGGATTCATCTTTCTTGTATCAAGAAGCACCACACTTTGGGCATTATTTAAGTGATTTTTGGTCCTTGCGAAATAGTATATAGTCATTCAGGAAGGCGTGTATTCTATTAGATATCATACCCATCAAATGTAGCATTCATTTGGTGTCGTATGTTTGGATTGGGATGTCTATATCTTCTAGGATCATGTCATTCAGGAGAGAAAGTAGTTCCATAAAACTGGCTTCACTCCACCGGTTGCTTACTTTCAAATTATACAGCTTCAGTACGGCTGAAAATGTTGTATATTTAGTGCAACTAGCATATAATGGAATCTTTGCAAAATTATTTAAATTCTCAAACACTTTTGGGAAATCACAAAGTTCATCTTCAACTGTCCTTATCATTTCCTCAATTCAATCTTCATCATCATTCACATCTGTAATCACATCCTCCATACGGTTTTCTTCATTATTCAAGCTTGTAATCATATTAGATGATCCATAAAACGCAGTGCTATCCCATCCACAACCTACATTCATTTTTTATCATGTTTATTCCAACATGTATAACTTCAATCTATTCTATGATAGATCAAGTGTTCTTCCAACTCCTCTGGACTAATTTGTCTTGAATAACAACAGCGTAAACACGGAAAAAGAATTTGAGAAGGGTTATATGCATGATTTTTTGCAAACTTGGTAAACTCTTTAACGCCATCTTCATACTCTTTTGTCAACCGATTGGCATTCATCTATTATTTATTCATATTCATCCTATTTCATTAAGTAATATTAATATTTAACAAAATAATTACACAAAATATGTTCAACTAGGGTCATCATCAAACTATAATCAATGGAACTAGTTATGGTAAACAATACCCTTACCTCTCCATGAATTTCTCAGGACCAAAATAGATCACACCCATCTTCCCAACCACCTAAACAATGGAACTAGCTCTGAGAATCTCTTGCATTGGAATTTTTTAGTGTCCCACATGTGATCTATATGCATTTGTGTATACCGGTTTTTTAGTGTTTCTTTAGAAACATAATGTATCGAGTTAAGAACTATGGTACTAAAATAATATATGGTATGATTTTCTATTGAGTGATTATGGGTGGAAGGATTCATTACATGTATTGTTATGGTTATTTGATTAGGGTGTCCATAAAGTGTCCCATAGAGTCTTCTAGTGAAGTGGGGTTCTAAGATTTAGTGGAATTGCACTAGTAAAAAAGTGGTAGTTCCATTGAAATGGGTAAGGTTTGGATTGATATTCAATGGTGGAGGAACTACAACATGGAAAACACATGGTATACCAATCATGCCAATAACCACAACACCATACAAACACAAAATTGTGCTCATAATCACAACACCATACAAACTAAATAAACACAATTTCAGATTTTACAAAGCATCCCTTATTCAATTCTGCTTGTTATTTAGGGGTTATCACAGAAGTTTTATTATCCTAGGGAATTCATTCATTATCCTAGTATGCGTAAATTTCCAATTTGTAAATTAAAATGTTCAACAGGAACCAACCAACAAGCAATTCATTTAGTACACAAATAAGGACCACCGAAGACCAAAATTTTCAATGGGGTGTTTAGCCCATAAAATTCACAACATAGCCATCAATATCAAATAGTAATAACATGAGAACAATAGGAAAACAATGAGTTCAAAGAGAAAACTCACCACAAAGGTATCGTTCAGCGTGTAGAGGAGGTGTGTTCGCAACGGAGGAGAGGCGCGTGGAAGAGGAGATTAAGAACTAAAAAGAAAACATAAAATGAGAACTAATATGTTATACTTATCCAAAATAGGTCTGATGAGATTTAGGAATGTGACATGTCTAGTTAAACAGTTTTATTAGTCAACAGTGATATTTTATTTTCCATCTATGAAATCTGCTTCTTGTTTATTTATTTTTTGTGTATCTATTATTTTAGGGGTAAAATATTCCACATTAATTGTATATTTTTCCAAGGGATCATTGTTATCTCGTAGGGATCATGAATGCCTCTTAGGTTAGTGGAAAGTCAGGTTAGTTGTTGCTTATGATACCATCCTGGGCCGTATCATTACATTTCTAATTATAACCAACCCATGTTCATTTAAATATAGTATTTGGGGGGGGGGGGGGTTCAGACACTAATATATTCTCAAATCCACTAGAGTTCCTATAGGGGTGGGTCCTGATAGTATCATATCTGATAAATCTTTTATATATTGGACATTAGAGTAGTCATTGCTAAGGATTTCCTCATTTGTATGGTAGTAATGTTTGTTGAACCTAGTGTGTGAAGCAGACATCAGAAACTAATAGGTGATTAAAAATTATGTGATGACATCATAACCTATGGAAAAATATATAGAAATATCTTACAAACCTCATTGAATATTAATAGGTTTGGTTTCATTCATCATATAGTTACAAGTCATGTGGAATGTGTAAATGACAAGCTTGGGGGGGGGGGCTGAATGATGTGGATATGTTGGTGGAATGATGATGTGGAAGTGTGTTTAAATATTAATTGTATATTTTTCATTAGAATGAGGTTGGTTTAAGTAATTATATTTTGGTCGATTGTGTTATTCCATCATGAGGTTCAATAATAAGAGGTGCATCAAGTATCCAATGATGTGTATCATAGACTAAAACTAGAGGCTGGTAATGTAAATAAGTTATCCTTAAGGGAGTTCTATATATAGAATTTATTGAAGTATGATGGTTTTGTTGCAATTAATGTGACTTAGTGATGGTTATATAAATTTGAGGTTGTATTTCATCTATTCTAAGGAGAACACATCATCAATGAGTCAATGTGAAAAAAATATAGTATACTCACCTTCAGTGGATTAAAATTTTAGTGGAATTCATTTAATAACAAGGTTATTGTGAGGCGAAATGAATAGCCACAATGAGATGGATGATTTGAGACACAATGTAAAAAAAAAAACCATGAAGCATACAAAAGCAAGAAAAAATCTAAACCAGGAAGCCCCCCCCCCAAATCTCTCATGAAAAAACAAACACACGCCGAAACGATTTCCATAACAAAAAAAACTTTTACATAAACATGGCCAAATGAGCCTTTACACCAAGGATTTACCAAAAAGTTCCCAAGTGCCTTTTTAATCCAAGTTAAAACACACAAAGCATATTAAAGTTACAAATGGGCCCTTGTGTTTCAAACACACACAAACCAAACATTTTACAATTTCCAAAAGTACCCTTATCTTTTCCAAATACACACCAAATAATTTCCATAAAAAATCCATCAAAAATCTAAAATGAATACACCTTTATAAAACAAACCAAACAATTTATCAACAATTATACCAAAAAACTAAACAATTTATAAATAATTATAAACAACCCAACTAGTTTATGAACAATTTTATAACAAGCTAACTAGTTTATGAACAAATTTTTTTGCAGGCCAAACAAAGTATAAATAATTTTATAAGCAACTGAAACAGTTTACTAGAAAATCTATAAACAAATAAAACAATTTATAAACAATTTCATAAATGGTACAAAAAATTTATAAATAATTTTTTATAAACAAACCAAAAAAGTTTATTAAAAAATTTATAAACATATCAAACAAATTACACAAACTATAAAACACCATAATAAAGTATTCAAGAGTAATAAAAAGGTGCTTTTCATGTTGAAAACATAATAAAAAAACATTTGAAATCCACTAAACAAAATTTCCATAGGCATAATAAACATAACCAAGGAAAAGTACTTCAAAACTCTTTTTAACAAAACCAACTAACTTGAAAACACTATAGAAGATTAACCGAGTGTATTGCGAAGCTACAAATTAAGTCAAATATTTAACTAAAAACATTCAAGCATCAAATGGACTTAATTGTAAAGGAAAATTTGGATTCTCCTACCTCATATGTGTGCAAATGCGATGGCGCTTCAATAGAAGGGAGAACAAGACATCACACACCCTAAAAACCAAAGGAAATGCATCACACCTAAACTCTACCCATAAGAGTTCATCCAAACCCTACGCACCCTATAGAAACTAGGGGAACCACAATAGAGACTCACCAGGGGGAATCCATGTGCTATAGAGGAAGCTGTCGGGACGGTTGTCGGATGAGGAGGGCACATCAGAGCAGGTCGGGTGGACAAGGGGGCCATTCAAGGAGGAGGAGAAGAAGGTGGTGGAGGAGGAGGAGGAGGCAGCAGCGGTGGCAGAGGAGGATGAGTCGGCGGTCACGAAGGAGGAGACAGCGGTGTCGGAGGAGGAGGAGGAGAAGGGGTTGTGGTAGAGGAGGGCTCGACGGTGTAGGGGTCAGCTTCCACGAAGGCCTGAAAGGGTGTGAGGGAGGAGGAGCCTGCTAGGGTTCTTTTATAACACCATTTGTAACCTTTATCAGTGCTAGTTAAAAGCACTAATAAAGGTATGTTTTATCAGTACTAAAATAAAAAGCACTGATAAAACATACCGTTATCAACACTATGTTAGCACTGATGAAGGTATAATTTTAATGATTTATTTATATTATTATATATTGATTTAAAATGATATATAGGATAAATATATATTTATTTATTAATAATTATAACTATAAATAAATATATATTTATTTATACTTATAAAATTATAATTTAAGTAAATATAAAATTATAAGCAATATACTTATTATATTTATAATCATATAAATATATAAAATAAATATATTAATTATATATATTTAAAAGATTATAGATATATATCACTATATTTCTTCTAATTTTATAAATATTTATATGAAATATATATATATTTATAAATAAAATTATAAATAATTAAATAATTATTTATTTAAATAATTATAAAATTATAAAAAATTTGTATATCTAATATTTGTAATTTTTTAATATATATAATTAATATATTCATTATAATTTTAAAATTATTTAAATATATCTTTATTTATTTATAACTATAAATAACATTTGTATTTATTTATCAATATTTGTATAAATATTTAAAAAAAAATATTTATAAATATATATTTATTTAATTATATATAACATATTATATATGAAATAATAAATATATTTTTTATAAATTAATAATTATTTAATTAAATATAAATTTATTTGTATTTATTTATAAATATTTGTATATATTTACAAATATATCTATTTAATTATATATTTAAAACTTTATAAGTAGTATAATAAATATATTTATTATAATTTTATAATTATTTACATATATATATATATATATTTATATTTATATTTATACTTATAATTATAACTATAAATACTATATATTTATAAATATTTGTATATAATTGTTAATATATATATATTAATAAAATTATAAAATTATATGTATAATTTTATAATTATTTATACATATATATATAGTTATAATTATAATTACAAATGTATTTGAAAAGTATTTATATATACCATTAAAAATATAATAAAATATATTTATTATTTAAATATATTTAATGTAATTTTATAATTACATTTTTTATAACATATATAATTCATATGGGTAACATTATGAATTAATCAATATACCACATCAATGGAAAACGTGATATAATATATAAATGAATATTCATGCATGATACATAACATATACGCATGATCAATTTATTCTTTGACCAAATTCATTGGAAAACACATATATATTCAATAATTTTAATTAAAAAATATATATATCTTAAAAATTAGTATATATTTATAAATAAAATAAATAAAATAATTATATTAAATATAACAAATATAATGAATATAATGAATTAATCCAATAAATCTAATAAATATAAGAAATCTAATAAATCTAATAAATATATTTATTATTTAATGTAATTTATTATAATCATATAATTATTTAATTATATATATATTTAATTATAATATTATAAATACTTTTTTCAATTAAAACATTATATGTATATTTTTAAATTATTAAAAAATATATATTAATTATAAACATGCATTTTTTATTTAATGTATACAAATAAACATTATTTTTTAATATAAATATAATAATTTCATATAAATTAATAATATTTTTTTATTAAAAACATTTAATAGCGCTTTTAGCTAGCATTGATAAAGGCCCACCCCTTTATCAGCACTTTCTTCTTAGCACTGATAAAAGGCAGTGCTTCCCTTGCCCTGTTTTGTGGTAGTGTTGGCTATAAATAGCCACCTCCTTATACTCCTTGGAGGTTGATTTTGAATTTGAGAGTTTCTATAATTATTATGATTGTGTTTCTTGTGTTCTCGGGTGAATGCAAGTAACACTCATCAAAGGAGTAATCAAACTTTATGGTGCTTTATAATTAGGGTTTTAAGGGGCATGTCTCCTTGGGGTCCTAATTTATCACCCCCCCTTCCCCTTTTATTTCCATGAATTTATTTTAATTTCCATTTCCCCTACTTTCATCACTTGTGTTTCTGCATTTTCACCAATTAATTCCACATGGCCATATGGTATCATATCATTTGGTATCAGAGCTTGATAATAGAAACTAGGTTCTTTAAATTTTCTATTTCTCCCATATTTTTCTTCTCCTTCCATTTTCATCCATCACCAATTCTGGACGAAACTTTATTCCACCTTTTCATCCACTTTTTATTTGATTTTATGGACGTATAATATGCCATTTTAATATTTTAGAATCTCATCTTTATTCTCGATTTGGAAATACTTAAATATGACACATATATTTGGAGATATATTTGAATCAATTTGTTCTACAGATTCACTCTTGTGAAATCTAACTATCGCCAAAATGGATTTCGGTCAAGTTTGAATTTCAATTTATCTCACCCTTTTACATTTTTGTGATAAGATTAGAGAATTGCGACATTTTTTATACATTGTACACTGAGCACCCCAAATTCACTCTTTGTATATCATTTCTTGATATTGAGTAGTAAAAAAATAAAATACAAAATACAAAAAAACTGCCCAATTGAAACATTGTGTTTTCCCATTTAGTCAAAAAATTTATTGAATTTTTCTTATCCACCATATTCATTGCTTTATCCATATCCAAACTTTAAGCATAACCATTTATCTCATTCCACATTACCTCCCATATTTCTTGGACTCCATTGATTCAAACCCCTTTTAAAATTTATAATTTTTAAAGTTTTCCATAAATTGATTGCTTCTTACTAGTTTTCTTTCTTGATTATATTTAAGAACACTTATAGGAACCGAGTTTTCATGATAGAAAGTGTGAGGTACCTTTTTAGAGATTAAAAAAATAGAGAGAAAGAGTGTGTGGGGAATTAAACAAAATGGTGATTGAGGGAGAAAGATGTGAGATCAACCTCAAAATATTCATGAAAGTTTTTTCTGACCAATACAATATTTAATGCTAGGTTGGATGATTTTCAAAGTTCCTCAACTTCAAGGGATATGTGAAGGAAATAAATTGATGAAGGTGGCGATGAGTGATCCAATTTTTAAGAAACGCTTCCTAGGTGAGGGAAATGTGTTGATTGGAAGGAAAATGACTTGGGAAGAATCAAAATGACACTTCCATCCTTTTATGGGAAGTGTGACCTGGAAATTTATTTGGGGTGGGAGTGGAAGGTTGAACATGTGTTTGGATTTCACAACTACATGGAGGAGAAAAAGGTAAAATTAGAGGCACTTGAGTTCAATGAAATGAAAGTATTTAGTGGGACCAATTACAAGTAATTCTACAACAAAATGGAGAAAGTCCAATTCAAACTTGGGAAGAAATGAAGATAGTAATGTTCAAAAGGTACATTTATATTCATTACTATTGATATTTTCATTTTAAGTTACAAAAACTTGTGAAATGTTCTATGAGTATGGAGGAATACTATAAGGAAATGGTGATATTGATTATTCAAGCCAATTTGGAGGAGTATCATGAAGATACCATGGAATGGTTTGTTAGTGGATTGAAGCCAACAATTAGAGATGTGGTGGAACTTCAAACCTACATTTACATGGAGGAGTTGCTACATAAGGCACTGAAGGTCAAAAAGAAAGTTCATTATCAAAGGATTCAAGTAAGTTCCCAAAATTTTTGGAAGGATAACCAGAAAGAGGCCAAATCAACTTCTAAGTAGAATGAAACAAAACCAATGGATTCGAAATCTATTCCAAAACAAAGAGAAGAGGCCAAAAATAAGTTCTTCCCCACTGATTCAAAAGGGAAAATTGACATGAATTTTCCTTTTAAATATCATGATATAAAGTGTTTTAAGTGTCAATGACATGGTCATATTGTATCTCAATGCCCAAACATAAGGACTATGATTGTTTTGGATAATGGAGACATCCTTAGTGAGCACTCTAGAAATCATCATATGCCACCTTTAGAGTAGAGTTCAGATGTAGAAGTTAAATAACATGTACATGGAGATGCATTGGTGGAAAGAATAACTTTAAACATTCAACCAAAAAATGATCATGATGAGGAGTAGCATGAGCATATTTTTCATAAGAAATTCCACATCAGGAGAAGGTATGTAGTATGATCATTTATAGTGGAAGTTTTACTAATGTTTTTAGTACCTTATTGGTGGATAAGTTGAGTTTTCCTACTCTAAGTCATACTAGGCCTTATATATTGAATTTGTTGAATGATAGTGGAGAAGTGAGGGCCACAAAACATGCCTAGTTTCTTTTTACATTGAAAAATATCACAATAAGGTGATTTGTAATGTTTCTCTAATGCAGTCCATCCATTTTATACTTGGGAGACCATGGAAATTTGATCTAAGGGTGATGTATGATGTCTATTCTAACCACTTCTCTTTTCATTTCAGTGGTAGAAATATTATTTTGACTCTACTAAGTCCCATAAAAGAATATCAATATCAAGTGAGGATAGAGAAAGAATACAAAAATAAAAAATAAATGAGTGAAAAAGAATGTGGTAAAAATAAAAATTTGAGTAATTAAAAAGAGTGTGATGAGTTGAGAAAAAAAGAAAATAGAGAAAAAATTGAAAAAATTGAAAAAATTAAGAGTTAAAAGGGATATATGAGTGAAATAAAAATAATTAATGGAAATCAAAGAGATTAAAACAAGAGTGTTGAGAAAAAGGTGAGTTTATTTTTGCGAAAAAGTGATGTGAAAGGTACTTTATTGAGCGAGAAAGTGTTCTTAATCATTAGTAAGGATGCTTACCTTGAAAATAACAAACTTAACCATTATTTTCCTTCTTGTGTTGTGTCTTTACTATAGGAATTTGGTGAATTATTTTTTGAAGAAACACCCAATGGATTACCCCCTTTGAGAGGCATTGAACATATGATTTACTTTATACTTGGTTCCATAATTCCCAACAGGCCAACATATAGAGCTAATTCGGAAGAGGCTAGAGAGATCCAATGTCAAGTTGAAGAACTCATGAAGAAAGGATTAGTGAGGTAAAGCATGAGTCCATGTGGTGTTATGATGATCCTAGTACCTAAGAAAGATGGAACATGGTGTATGTGTGTGGATTGTTGCACCATAAACAAAATAACTGTTAAGTACCATTATCCCATCCCTCGGCTTGATGACATTCTTGATGGATTACATGGAGCTTATTTGTTTTCAAAAATTGAACTTAAAAGTGGATACTACCAAATTCAAATGAAATGAGATGAATGGAAAACTGCTTTTAAAACAAATTATGGTTTGTATGACTGGTTAGTTATTCCATTTAAATAGTGCACCAAGTACATTCATGTGCTTAGTGAACCATGTCCATCATTCATTCATTATAAAATTTGCATTTGTCTATTTTAATTATATCTTGGTGTATAGAAAATCTCTAAACAACTATGTTGAAAACTTGTGTTTGGTGTGTGATACCCTTAAAGAAAACCAACTTTATGCCAATCTTTAAAAATGTTCCTTTTGTATGAAGGAAATCTCCAAAGTCAAAAATTGGTGGGCCCCTTGTCTCCAAAGTCATGGGGGGAGGGTGGTTCCAAAAAGTCTTCTTGGTAGATATCTTGTCCCCTAAAGCCATGAGTATGTGTAAAAAAAGTCAAAAAAACATTTTTTACGCTTTAAATTTATATAGTCTAGGTGTTTTACATGTATCTCTCCCAATTATCTATAAATATCCACCTCCTTGTACACCTTGGAGTTTAATTTAAAATTTTAGAGTTTCTAGCATTATTATTCATATATTTCTTATGTTCTTAGGTGAATGCAAGTAAGGATCATTAAAGGAGTTATCAACCGTTATGGCACTTTATAATTAGGGTTATAAGGGTAAAGTCTCATCGGGGTCCTAATTGATCATCCCCTTTACCCTTTTATTTCCATGCATTTATTTTAATTTCCATTTCCCCGACTTTCATTACTTGTGTTTCCACATTTTCACTAATTAATACCACATTCCCATACAGTATCATATCACTCCCCAAGCAGCTAACACCCTACACCATCCACAGGACCGAACACCCAGCCCACAGTAAACCCTATGAACACCCAGAACGAAAAGCCTAACTAGTCTACCCCTTGAACCCAAGCCTCAATCCAAACATAAGCAATGAAAAAAAACCCACAACCAGCACCATTCCTCAAAAATCCAACAACAAAGCCAATAAACAACCTGCACAACCAACAATAGAAAATAAGAATATCTCCATCCATCGAATAGTAGAACTTGAAGCCAGCACAACAACCCCAATTTGAACCAGACCGCCCAAGGTTACTGCCAACAAAAACACACCAAACCAAAAAGAAACATTCCTCAACATCCAGCAACCAATATCCATCCAACCAGATAATAGCAACAGCCCCACAACAGCATGCCACATACTATAACTGACAACACCTACTAGCCCAAGCCAAACTCTTAGAATAACCCATCCACTTCCACAAAATAAGGTTGAACCTACAACCCCAAACAAAAACCCAAAAACACATACCAGGATACCAATCAAGGAACACAACCAATCCAAGGATCCTGTCATACCCCACAAGAAACACAAGAAGGAAAACCCAAGGCACACATATATCTTCCATTGATCATGAAAGAAGTTGGAAAATTTTAGCTTTGAACCAACTCCCTATTAGTACTGATATTAAAAAACTTCTTGTATGATAAGATCCTTAACTGAATGGTAGAATCCATATTATTCCACACATAGATAACATAATGATGAGGTGATCCATATAACCAAGAGTTACATTCCTTACATATGAAATAAATAAGAGAATACACCCTAAGTCTACACAAAACATTCAGCATCAAGTTACCCTCAAAGGTACTAATACAACAATTAATAGAATCATAAAAGAAAGTAACAGACCAATCCAATCCCAACATGCATAAAAAGGAAGTCCACATATTCTTGGAAAAGATACACTTTAAGAAAAGTTGATCCAAATACTCAGTATCAAATTCATAAAGAAAATAATAGTTCACGAAAGTAATACCCCTTCACTACAATATATACGGAGTGGGAAAACGGTTAAGAAGAGCTAACCACTAAATAAAAGAGAACCTAGTGGGGGTAAACTTATTCCAATCTAAACCTTTTTAGGTAATAAAGGAAAAATTTGGAATAATATCCTCCTAGACCATATGAATGGAAAACCTTGATTGTCTATTCCAAAGAACCCCATCATAGGAACCCCTAGTCTTAGAAAGTTGAATAATCTTTTGATGAATATCCCATAACTCAGCAGAGATAGAAAGAGGTGGGATCCAAACCATATATAAAATCATATCAGAAACCATGGCTGAAGATGGAAAGCCATAATCATAAATGATATGATCATTTGTGGAGGAACAAATGGATCCTCTAGGGAGACAATAGTCAAACTAGAGTGAAATAATCAAACCATACCCAATCCAAAAGGATATTTGATCTTTAATAATATCCTAAAGACCCAATAACATCCTCCTAGTTCATGAGATATTCCATGAAACTTTAGTCACCCAAACTGAGAGCACCCAAGTAGGAAAGTATGAGTTGAATCCACCTAGACCGATGAGTAAGAAGGATCACATAAATTCCACACATTCTTTGTCATCATAGCATTATTCCAATCCTCAATATTATTAATCTATAAACCTCATTTTTCTTTGGGCTTAGCCACCAAATCTCAATCCATCTTGGTCCCTAACATCGCAAGAGAGGACCCCTTTTAAAGGAAACATATAAGATTGGCCTTAATGTATTTCAACACTTTTCTAGGAAAGATGAAGTGGTAACACCGATAATCTTTCATACTAAAAATAATGGATTGATGAAGATGAAAACAACTGGAAAAGGAGAGGAAATTATTCATCCAAAATTTGATCCTATTAAAAACATTCTATTTGAAAACAACAAAATTAGAATCCCTAATCTTGGTAGTAATTAAGGGAACACCAAGATAAAAAATTAGAAGATAGACTTGATTAAAAATCATAGCTTCCCCAATACTTCCCCAAACCTCAATAGGAATGCCAGTAGATAACGTCAATGATTTAAAGAGGTTGTCCGACATCCCAAACAAGGAAGAAAAGAAATCTAGAGTGTGCTTCAGAACTAACACAAAGTCCATATTGCCAAAGGAGAATAAAAAAAGATCATTCTCAAAACAAATATGCAAAATTGAAGTCTTACCACACCTCCAGTGAAACTTGAAACATCCGGATGATAAAATAAGAGATTTTACTTCTTTGAAAAAAGGTTAATTGATCCTTATTGATGTATTTAGGGAGAATCCACATCATTATGGCTGATAATATCTTGAAAATACACTTATAGATAGTGTTAAAACATGAGATAATCCTAAAATCATAGAGGGAATTAGAATTTGGAACCTTTAGAATCAAAGTAATGATGGATCCATTAGCTTCACAGATCATCTTCCTAGATCTGAAAAAATCAAGCACCGCCTCAGTCACATCTAGACCAACATTGACCAAGCCTTATGGATAAATAAATCATTGAAAATATCCATCCCATGAGCTTTATTGGGATGAAGAGAGAGGAGGTCCTAATAAAATCCACTAAGCTTACTAAATTATGCAACATATCCTATGAAATTTGGCCTAAGGAAATATACATAAAGGGGGAAAGGTGCACCCTTCTAGTATAAGCAGATTCATGCACGTACCAAATAAGATATTGATAAAAATCAAAAAAAATTAGTAATAATAGAACCATGATCAAAAGTAGAATTCCCATAACCATGTTGGAGGAGGACCATATTCAAATAATTGAATATATCCTTAATAGAGTTAAAGAAGAAGGTAGAATTCAGATCACATTCCATAATCCATTAGACCCTGCTCTTTTGTTTGGCTGAAAGGAAATCCTTCAAAGGAAATGCTTTAATCCTTTCCTTACACCTGACCTCCTATTGAATCAAAGAATTAGAGGTTCCATCCAAGACAAGGGCAGATTGACATGATGGTAACTCAGATATGACCTATTCCATGCTAGAGGGAACCTGTTCTAAGACCGCCACATGCAGATCATGAAGATCCTTCTTGACTATTTCAAGTTTTTGGTAAACCTGACACATTTTACATCCATAAATTTGCTCATTACACCCCAAGGAAACCGAATAAATAAAGTTCTCATAATCATGATACCAATAATTAAAGAACTTGAAAGTTAATTCCCCGGACTAAAGGCCTTCACCGGTTCTAATAATAATGAGAGTATGATCCGATAAACCAATGGGGAGGAACTTCATAATAGAATAAAGAAATCTAGACATCCAGTCAATAGTGACAAGTTCTCTTTAAAACTTACTAAACCCCCCCCCCCCAAGCTACCCTTACTTTAATAAAATATCATCCCAACACAGTGAAGGTCTTCCAAATTAGCTTTAACAATTCCTGAATTACAATCCTCTATGGATGGATTCAAATCCAATAATCCTCCCAATCTATCCGCAAGGAACCTGGAGACATTAAAATCACCAAGAATAATTCCAAGCTCAGACCAAGACAAACATCAGCTGGAAATGAAATCCCAAAGGATTCCCATCTCTGAATTAGAGTTTGAACCATAAACAAAATAAATCCTGAAGGAAACACCCACCTTAACTACCTTGATAGAGCACTCAATAATCTGGGGAGATTCAAACAGCAGATCAAGAGTCAACAAACGAGGGTTCCAAAAAACAAGAATTAATCCATAAGGGCATGATTAATAATTATTACAACATCTCCAACCTAGAATAATATTTCTATAGATATAATAAAGGTTAACACATTTAACCTTAGATTCAAAAATACATACACATGACAACTTATTCAAAGAAATAAGGTCCCTAACCTCCCTTTGCTTCTCAAGAGTGTTGAGGCCTCTTATATTTTAAACACCAAATCAATAAATTAGAAACAGGAGGGATTGGGACAACCATATTGGGGCCAGATATGACTAGCTCCCTCTTCAAATCACATTCATCCACCCTGATTAATCTATCCCTAAGAGGGTTTTCACTAAGTGCAGAAGAATCAGGACTATCCTGGCCAAGGAGTCCCACCCCCTGAGTTCAAAATAAAATTACCAGCAGCATCCCCAGAAACTCAGGGGAACTTTTCATGATAGAATTAGAAGTAGGTCTAGGGGAACCAGAACCTTATGGGAAATCTGTCCCGCCAGTAGAAGAGGGATGGAAAGGAGGAGAATTGGAGTTCCGATCCTTAGAGTCTTGTCTAGGAAGAGAGGATACATCCTCATTTCCATAAGGAACTGAATCCAACTCAAAACTAATATAATTATACCCAAACACTAAATCGACCCCTCTATCCAAAACCTTTGGAAACACATGCCCATAATCTTCATAAGAAGGATCCATAGATAAAATATAAAAAGGATTGTGAGTTGGAACACTAGAATTATTCTTCAAGATGGTAGGGATAGGAAGAGCAGAAGAGGAACTGCTAATGGATCCCCTGGACTCATCCTCCTTCTTCAAATAATTAAAAGGAGGGACCCTTCCATTATGCTCTGAAGCACCAACCTGAGCATGATCACTTGAAAAATCATTCCTTATGTAAACTCTATTCCTAAGAGTGACTTTGGCCCACCCTAATTAGAGATCACTCTTGGGTTTCTTTAATAAATAATTGAAGTGTTGGAAATTTTTTTTACAGAAGATGCATGTTTTAGGAACCCATCCATATTCGACTCAAATGGAAGTGGATGAATCGACCCCAAAATCAACAACAATCTCCTCTGGGAGTTCTTACCAAGATGATATTTCCACACAAACCTAATTCTCCTAATATCAATAGTGGATTTTTCTAAAAAGTAAGGCCTGACTACTAAACTTTTAATATAACTAAGACCTTCAGTAGACCAGGCCTCAATAGGGACGTTCTAAAATTTCAACCACACTGGGAACACAAATAAAGACTCTTTGTCAAGAGAAATACCTGGATTCCAAGATAGAAGGACCATGAACTGACATACAAAGAACCATGGCCCCAACAAAATAATATCAAAAATATTATTAGAAGAATGCAACTTAAAGAAGAAGAACCCTTTATCTTTCTACAAGGTTTCAATCAAGTCCTTTCCCTAGAAATCTGTAGCAATCCGAGCCACCTTGGGAACAACATTTTTTCTCCAAAAAGTACCCAACCAAGGTATTACTCCATCTGGCCAAACACTTTTGAGGAACCACATGTAGAAGATTTTTTTTATAAATTTAAAACTATCAATTAGAGGATGAAACCCCAAATCCATGAAATGCAGATAAGATTCCAAATCCCCCAATGTCGCATCTGTAACCGATGAAGAGACAATAGTATTTCCAGAACCTGGGATCAATGAGCCATCCACCACCACTCTAAAAAATGGGAGTGATGAACCATCCACCACCACTCTAACAACCACCTTAGGAGCTCCAACCACCACTATGGAAGAAACCATAGTAGCCTTAGAAACCTCATACGATACCTTCACAATCTTATCTAGAACTCCAACCACAGCCAAATTAGGGAACACACCACCCACCTCTGATGAAGGATAAGGTAGGGAGACCACCATTCCATCTGTATGATCGGAAACCCCAACTCCAACCCCGGCCAATGTAGTAGCTTCAACTACAGCTTCCAATTCCTGAGATTAGGATAATCCATGCGCAACTTTCCATCTGAAATCGAGAAGAAACCAAATTTTACACCCTTTTGAGGAGACCATTCCATCACTGATCAAGACCATAAGATTTAATCTCAAAGGCTGCTCACCATATTCCTCGATCCATTCCAAGCCCATCATGAGAGGGATAGGATCACTCGAGAAAGAGGATAACCTTTACTAGCAGTTTTAGGATTTTTTGATTTTTTCGTGTTTTTAAGGCATTTTAGAGTTTTTTAACATTTCTAGGGATTTCATGGATTTTTAGAGTTTTAGTGTATTTTTAGGAGTTTTATTAGTTTTAAGGGGTTTTCAAGTTTTTTGGGATGGTTTTCAACGATTTTTAAGTTTTTTATGTTTTCATGGATTTTTAGGGGTTCTTAGGATTTTTATGGTTTTTAGGATTTTTAAAGGTTTTAGGGATTTTAGGGTTTTTTTTGAGTTTTTAGGGTTTTTAAGGTTTATAGTGTTTTTATCATTTTTAGGGGTTTTAGAGTTTTTAGTGGATTTTATGGTTTTTATGGGTTTTTAGGGTTTTTAAGGTTTCTAGGGGGTTTTATGATTTTCATGGGTTCTTTGGGGTTTTAGGGGTTGTTATATTTTCATGGATTTTTAGGTATTTTTTAGGATTTTTATGGTTTTAGGGTTTTACCTATTTTGAGTGTTTTAGGGTTTTTGAAGGTGTTTTAGGGGTTTTAAGTGTTTTAAGGGTTTTTAGGTTGATTTTAGGGTTTTAGGGGTTTTTTTGAGTTTTTAGGGGTTTTAAGTTTTTTTAGAGTTTTTAACATTTTTATGGGGATTAAGATTTTTTAGATTTTTTACAGATTCTTTAGTGTTTTTAGGGTTTTTAAGGTTCTTAGGTTTTTGTATGGTTTTGATGGGGTTTTCATGGTCTTTCAGGGTTTTAGGGTTTTTTACATTTTTAGGGATTTTTAAAGGATTTCTAGTAATTTTATGGTTTTTAGGGTTTTTAAATATTTTGAGGGTTTCTAGGGTTTTTCATGGGATTTTAGGGTTTTTAGGGTCTTTTGGGGGTTTTAGGTTTTTTAATGTTTTTTAGGGTTTTTAGTGTTTTTTATGTTTTTTTAACATTTTGGGGGTTTTAAGGGGTTTTGAGTATTTTTTTAGGTTTTTAAGGGTTTTATAGATTTTTATGGTATTTTAAGGGTTTTAGGGGATTTTATGGTTTTCATGGATTTTTCATGGTTTTTAGGGTTTTTTACATTTTCATGGATTTTTAGTGATTTTCTATAATTTTTATGGTTTTTAGGGTTTTTAAATATTTTGAGGGTTTCTAGGGTTTTTCATGGGATTTTAGGGTTTTTAGGGTCTTTTGGGGGGTTTTAGATTTTTTAATGTTTTTTAGGGTTTTTGAGTATTTTTTTAGGTTTTTAAGGTTTTTATATATTTTTATGGTTTTTCAAGGGTTTTAGGGGATTTTAGGGTTTTCATGGGTTTTTCATGGTTTTTAGGGTTTTTTACATTTTCATGGATTTTTAGGGATTTTCTATACCTCTTATGGTTTTTAGGGGTTTTTTTGGTTTTTAGGGTTTTGGGGGATTTTGAGGATTTTAAGGGGTTTTTAGTAGTTTTTAGGGGTTTTCAGTGTATTTTGGGCCTTCTTGGGTTTTTAGGGTTTCTTTGATATTTTAGTGGTTTAAGGGTTTTTATAGTTTTTAACATTTTTAGTGGTTTAGGGGTTTTTAGATTTTTAGTGGTTTCTTACATTTTTATGGGTTTTATGGGTTTTTAAAGGTTTTTAATGGTTTTAGGGTTTTTTAGGTGTTTTCAAGGGTTTTTGGGGGTTTTATGGGTTTTTTGGATTTTTTAATGTTTTTAGGGTTTTAAAGGTTTTTATAATTTGTTAAGGTTCTTAGGGGGTTTTAGGGTTTTTAAGTTTTTATGGTTTTTAGGGTTTTTAGGAATTTTGTGGGGTTTTAGGGACATTCAAGGGTTTTTAGGATTTTTATGCTTTTTCAGGATTTTTATGGTCATTTTTTGTTTTAATGGTTTTTTTAGTTTTTTTGGGTTTTTAATGTTTTATATATTTTTAACATTTTAGTGGTTTTATTTGTTTTCAGAGTTCTTAGTGGGGTTTTAGGGGTTTTATGGATTTTTATGGTTTTCAGAGGTTTTAATGGTTTTTAGGTTTTTTTTATGTTTTCAGGGATTTTTAGGGTTTTTTTAGGTTTTTTATAGTTTTAAAAGTTTTTAGGGTTTTTAGGGATTTTTAGGGTCTTTAAAGTTTCTCAGGGGTCTTTAGGGGTTTTAAGGGTTTTAGGGACTTTTGGATTTTTATGGTCTTTGGAGTTTTTAGGGTTTTTAAGTATTTTTAGCACTTTTTAAGTGTTTTAGGGGTTGAAAGGGTTTTTATATTTTTAGTGGTTTTTAGTGTTTTTATGGGTTTTTAAGGTTTTTAGGGGTTTTATGGTTTTTAGGGGTTTTTAGTGTTTTTATATTTTTTTTACATTTTCATGGTTTTTTATGGTTTTTAGGGATTTAGAGGGTTTTTAAGGATTTTGGGGGTTTAGGATTTTTCAAGTGTTTTCTGGGTTGTTAAGGTATTTTGGGGTATTTAGTGTTTTTTTTGTTTTTTTAGGTTTTTTTTTATGTTTTTAGAGTTTTTTAACGTTTTTAGGGGTTTTAAGGTTTTAGAGTTTCAGTGGTTTCTAGGGTTCTTATGGGTTGTTAGGGTTTTTTAAGGTAATAGGGGTCTTTATGGTTTTCATGTGTTTTTTAGGGTTTTCAAGGTTGTTGACATTTCCATGGATTTTTAGGGTTTTTTAGGATTTTATGGTTTTTTGGGTTTTTAGGGTTCTTGGGGATTTTGAGGGGTTTTGGGGGTTTTGGGGATTTTAGAGTTTCTTTGGGATTTCAATGTCTTTTTGGGTTTTAAGGTTTTTTTTTGAGTTTTTAGGGTTTTTATGGGTTTTTATAGTTTTTCTACATTTTTATGGGTTTTAAGGATTTTTAGATTTTTTAGTGATTTTTTTGGATTTTTAGGGTTTTTTGAGGTTTTTAGGGGTTTTAATGGTTTTCAGGGGTTTTTCAGTGTTTTTAGGTTTTTTAAGTTTTTATGGATTTTATGGTATTTTTAGGTTTTTTATGGGTTGTAAGGTTTTTAGGATTTTTAGGGATTTTAGGGTTTTTTTGAGTGTTTTAGGGTTTTTTAGAGGTTTTCAACATTTTCAGGGTTTAAAAGTCTTTTAGAGTTTTTAGTGGTTTTTAGGAGTTTTATGGGTTTTTAGGGTTTTTAGAATTTTTAAGAATTTTTATAGTTTTAAGGGGGTTTTCAAGATTTTTAGGGTTTTTTACATTTTCATGGACTTTTATGGATATTTTAGGATGTTTATAATTTTTAGGTTTTTTAGGATTTTTAGGGGTTTTGAGGGGTTTTTAGAGTTTTTTGTTTTTATTTTTTAGGGTTTTTAATTTTTTTAGAGTTTTTAACATTTTTAGGGGGTTTAAGGGTTTTTAGAGTTTTTAGCGGGTTTTAGGGTTTTTTTTGGGTTTTTATGGTTTTTAGGGGTTTTATGGTTTTTAAGTGTTTTTCAGTGTTTTTAGAGTTTTTTACGTTTTCCAGGATTTTTAGGGTTTTTAGGATTTTTATGGTTTTTAGGGTTTTTTAGGGATTTTGAGGGTTTTAGGGATGTTTAGGGGTTCTTAGGGTTTTTAGGGGTTTTCAAGGTTTTGTGGTATTTTTTGATTTTTAAGGTTTTTTGAGTTTTTTAGGATTTTTATAGTTTTTAACGTTTTAGCAGTTTTAAGGGTATTTAGAGTTTTTAGCAGGTTTTTAGTGTTTTTATGGGTTTTTAGAGGCTTCTTAGGTTTCTACGGATATTTGTTTAGGGTTTCAAGGATTTTTTTAGGTTTTTTAGGATTTTATACATTTTCATGGATCTTTATGGAATTCTTAGGATTTTATGGTTTTTAGGGTTTTTACGGTTTTTGGGGATTTTTAGCATTTTTTGGGATTGTAGGTGTTCTTAGGGTTTTTAGGGTGGTTACAGCTTTTAAGTATTTTTGGGTTTTTTAATTAGGGTGTTTTATGAATTTTTGGTGTTTTTTAACTTTTTAGGGGTTTAAATTGTCTTTAGAGTTTTTAGTGGGTTTTAGGGTTTTCAATGTTTTTAGGGGTTTTATGGTTTTTAGGGGTTTTATAGAGTTTTTAGGGTTTTTTAGGTTTTCATGTATTTTAGGTGTTCTTAAAGATTTTTATGGTTTTAGGGTTGTTAGAGTTTTTAGGGATTTTGAGGGTTTTTAGGGCAAGGAAGATGCGAGGGTAGGGCTATTCCTGACCCTCCCAAATTTATTAGATAGAAAAAAGAGACACAGCAGACAAGGGAGGGGAGGGGTCAAATGACCCACACCCAAAAACCCCTTAAAACCCAAGACAAAAAAGCCCCCAAAATAAAGAAAACAAAAGCGAAAAAGTAAAAGCAAACCAAGCCAAACAGCCACCACCACCATCCAGCATCAACCAGCATCCAACATCTCACAGCTAACCAACGACTAGCATTCAAACTCAACCAGCAATCAACATCCAGCAACAGCACGATCATAAACCACAACATCAGAAACTCCCAACTCAGTAGAAACCAGCATCCAACATCACAATTTCCATCATCCAGCGCATTCTAGCATCCAGCAGTACCACATACCATCATCCCAGCAATATAGCAGCAACAACACGTCCAAACCAACAAGCCCCAGCAACTAACAATACCAAAGCCGACATCGCACCCACTCACAACCAGCAGGCCTTCCAGCAACAACAACCAGCAATTCCAATCACACCATTTCCAGCAACTAGCATGTCCTCCCCAGGAGGATCCACTGCCAGTGAAAACAAACAGCAAACTCCAATGAATGACAGCACCAGAACACCAACATTAGCAACGAAAGCATCACCGCCTCCTTGCTGACCAGCTCCTATCAACTTGCAGCTCGTAAACCAACAACCAGCACATCCTAACCCGTCGTCAAACAAGGAATCATAGCTCAACAACCAGCAGTCATGGTCTTCGAACCAAACAACTTTCAGCATTCCACATCTCGTAGTTTTTAGTGGGTTTTTGCATTTTTAGGGATTTTAAGGTTATTTATAGTTGTTTAACATTTCTTATAGTTTTAAGGGTTTTAGATTTTTTAGTGGTTTTAGGGTTTTATTAGTTTTTAGTGTTTTTGTGGTTTTCAAGGGTTTAATGGTTTTCAGGGGGTTTTTAGTGTTTTTAGGGTTTTGGGGATTTTGAGGGGTTTTAGGGACTTTTTTGGTTTTTTGAGTTTTTTTTAGTTTTTTAGGTTTTTGAATGGTTTTTAGAGTTCTTTAAAGTTTTTATGGGTTTTAAGGGTTTTTAGAGTTTTTAGTTGTTTTTTAGGGTTTGTATGGTTTTAGGGGTTTTTATGGGTTTTAGGAGTTTTCAAGGTTTTTAGGGTTTTTTATTTTTTCATCGATTTTTAGTAGTTTTTTAGTATTTTTATTGTTTTTAGGGTCTTTAGGGATTTTTATTATTTTTAGGGTTTTAAAGTTTTTAGGGTCTTTTGGGTCTTGAGGTTTTTATTTTTAGGGGTTTAAAGGGTTTTTAGTGTTTTTTAATGTTTTTAGGGGTTTTTATAATTTTTGTGGTTTTTAGGGGTTTTTAGGGAAAGATAGATGTGAGGGTCAGGCTATTCCTGACCCCCCAAGTTTATTAAAGAGAAGACGCCGCAAAAAAGGGTGGGGAAGGGTCAAACGACCCACACCCAAAAGCCCTTTACAACCCCAAACCAACACAACCCCAAAAAGAAAGACCATAAAGCACACCAAGACAAACAAAGTAGAAAAACAAAAAAGTCCCCAACATCACCTCCCAACTAATCAGCAACAAGCATCCATCAGCACCAAAACCAGCAATCATAAACTATCATCCAGCAACACCAAAACCATCTTCAACAATTTCATCAACCCAACTTCAGCACCACAAAGTACAACCAGCAACCTCCATCAGCCCCAAGTCCAACACCATCATATCAGAACCCATCAAGCAACGACAACTTCCGGCAAACAGCGGCCAAAAACCAGCAGCGGCCACCACCAAAGAACACACACCACAGTAGATTACCAACAGCAAGAGAACAGCAGCGCAGAAAAATAGAAAAGAATCAGGACCCCGGGCCTCCCCCCCAGGCCATAGGAGCTGACCTCGAGTAGACCAGAGAACACCAGAACCGTCGTCAGGCCTAGAAGAAGCTAGGAAGGGAATCGACACCATTCCAAGGCTGAAACCAGAACCCAAAGTCCAGGAGGAGCCAACCGCAGCCTGCAACAATCCGCCCGAAGGAAGCAATGGACACGCGGAAGCCGCAACAAGATCCCGAGGATGGGGAAATGCCAAAACAGACACCAGTAACGCCATGCCCAACACCAAGCTCTTGAAGCCACAAAAATCCCCAGATATGGAAAGGAAGACACTGAATCGGAAGAGACGGTGCCGACCGATGCCAGAAAATGATCCCGAAGCCAGGAGATTCGAGGTCACCGTTGCACGAGCCAGATCCAGAAGAGAGCGAACCGAAACTGAAGCTAGATATCGAAGCCACTAAGTGCGACGATGCCACCACCGGGACAAGATCGATGTAGTGACACATGGGAGCAACCTCCATCAATGAAAATCTAGAAAGAATTCGTGGTCACCGAGGTTGGACCACACCGGAGGAGGAAGGAGGAAGAAACGAAGGGGAACCCTAGCGACGCAAGGTGAGGAGAAGATCCACCGCTCCGAGGCCTTCTTTTATGGGTTTTTAGGGATTTTTAAGTTTTTAGGGGTTTTTATGGTTTTCAAGGGTTTTTCAGGGGTTTTCAGGGTTTTTAGGATTTTTTATGTTTTCATGTTTTTTAGAGGTTTTCAAGGATTTTTAGGTGTTTTTAGGGAATTTAGAGTCTTTTGGTGTTTTTAGGGGGTTTTTTGAGTATTTTTAGGTTTTTAAGGTTTTTAGAGTTTTTTAACATTATTAGGGGATTTAAGGGTTTTTAGTGTTTTTTACGGTTTTTAAGGTTTTAAAGAGTGTTTATGGTTTTCAAGGGGTTTTCAGGGTTTTTATGGCTTTTTATGTTTTCATAGATTTTAAGGGGTTTTTAAGGGTTTCTATGGTTTTATGGTTTTTAAGGTTTTTATGGAATTTTCAGGGGTTTTGGGGTTTTGGGGTCTTTTTAGTTTTTAGTGTTTTTCAGGATTTCTATAATTTTTTTAATGTATTCTTATTTTATAATTTTTTAATGTTTATAAGGTGTTTTGAAGTTTTTAGAGGTTTTTCATGATTTTTAGGGTTATTTATGCTTTCATTGATTTTTAGGGGTTTTTTATAATTTTCATATTTTTAATGATTTTATGGATTTTGAGGGTTTTAGGGTTTTTTCATAGGTTTTTAGGGTTTTTAATGGTTTAAGGGTCTTTTGGGTTTTTAGGGTTTTATGAGTTTTTTTGGGTTTTTTTGGGTTTTTAAGGTTTTTAGAGTTTTTAATATTTTTAGGGGTTTTAAGGGTTTTTTGAGTTTTTAGTGGGTTTTTAAGATTTTTATTGGGTTTTAAGGGTTTTTAAGGTTTCTAGGGGTTTTTATGATTTTATGGGTTTTTCAAGGTGTTTTGGTTTTCATGGGTTTTTAGAGGTTTTTTTGGTTTTTTATAGTCTTTGTGGGTTTTTAGGTTTTTTATGTATTTTTAGGTTTTTTGGTGGTTTTTATGGGTTTTCTGTGTTTTTAGGGTCTTTTGGGGTTTTAGGGTTTTAAGGTTTTTTAGAGTTTTTTAACATTTTTAGGGGTTTTGGGTTTTTAAGGTTTTTAAGCTTTTTATGGGTTTTTAGGGGTTTGAAATGTTTTAGGGGTTTTTATAGTTTTAAGGGGGTGTTTAGGGTTTTTAGGTGTTTTTAGGTTTTCATGGGGTTTTGGGTATTTTTTTTTGGATCTTTAGGGTTTTTAGTGTTTTTTTGAGTTTTTAGGGTTTTAAACGTTTTTACAGTTTTTTTTAACATTTTTAGGGATCTTAAGGGTTCTTAGAGTTTTTAATGGTTTTATAGGGTTTTATGGGTTTTTAAGGTTTTTAAGGTTTATAAGGGGATTTTATGGTTTTCAGTGGGTTTTCAATGTTTTTAGTTTTTTTGTTTTCATGGATTTTTAGGGTTTTTAGGGTTTTTCGGGATTTTGAGGGTCATTAGGATTTTTTCAAGGCTTTTAGGGTTTTTAGGGTGTTTTTGGGTTTTTATGGTCTTTATGGGTATTTAGGGTCTTTTATTCTCTTATAGGTTATAAGGGTTTTAGAGTTTTTAGTGGTTTGTATCGGTTTTTAGGGCTTTTCAAGGTTTTAGAGGGTTTTATGGTTTTGAGGGTTTTTTTAGGATTTTTAGGGTTTTTTTACGTTTTTTTGATTTTTAAGGGTTTTTTAAGATTTTTTTGGTTTTTAGGGGTTTTAGGGTTATTTAGGGTTTTCGGGATTTTGATGGTTTTTTGGGGGTTTTAGAGTTTTTTAGGGGTTTTCAGGGTTTTTAGGGACTTTTTGGTTCTTAAAGTTTTTTTTTGTTTTAGGGTTTTTATAGTTTTTTAGAGTTTTATAATGGTTTTAGGGGTCCTCTCAACAGTCAGCATAGTCCACTGTGCTGTTTTTTTCTATGAAATGGAAAGGGTTATTTCCACAGTTTCAAACCGTGGATATAAACCTTGTGTGACTTAAGCTTTCTTCAGGGTTTCAAAACATGGCTATATGGATATAGCGGTTTGAAACCGTGGCTATAGGCCATACCCTATAGCCACGCCAATACAAACCATGGTTCATAAACTTTGGTTATAACCTATAGCCATAGTTTTTAGGCCTATAGCCATAGTTCCAAAATGTGGATATAGCCTTATTTTGTTGTAGTGTTAAAAATGTCAAAAACCCATAAAAACATTAACAAACCACTAAAAACTCTAAAAACCCTTAAATATTCTAAAAATGCTAAAACCTCTAAAAGTCGTTAAAATCCTAAAAACTCAAAAAAAAATCATAAAAACTCAATACTCTTAAAATAAAAAAACTAAAAAACCCCTGAAGAACCATGAAAAAACTCAACACCCCTCAAAATCCCTAAAAACCATAAAAACCATAAATATTCTTAAAACCCCTGAAAAATACTTAAAAACTTTAAACCCCTAAAAACCCACTAAACACTCTAAAAACTCTAAAAACCCTAAAAACTTTAAAAAAAATCTAAAAAATCTTAAAAACCCTAAAAAACTCAAAAAAGAACCCAAAAATCCATAAGACCATTAAAACCCTGAAAAGGTTGAAAAAATCCTTTAAAACCCTGAAAACTTCAAAATCTATAAACATTCTTAAAACCTCAAAAAAAAACAAAAAAAAACCTAAAACCTCTAAAATCTATGAATATGTAAAAAACTCTATAAACCCTTAAAAACCCTTGAAAACCATAAAGACCCCTAAAAATCATAAAAAAACCAGAAAAACACTAAAAGCCAATAAAAACTCTAAATAACCTTTAAACCCCGAAAAATGTTAAAAAATACAAAAAACAATAAAAACCATAAAAAACACAAACAAACTCCAAAAAACACAAAAGACACTAAAAAACTAAAAAAACCCTAAAACACATAAAACCACTAAAAACCCTAAACTCCCTCAAAATCCCTAAAAACCCTAAAAACCATAAAAACCATAAAAGTATAAAAGAATCCCTAATGATCCATGAAAACATAAAAAAACACAAAAAATCATCGAAAAACCCTGAAAACCATAAACCCCCAAAAACCTTAAAAACCTTAAAAACCCTAAAAATCCATAAAAACCCTAAAAACCCACTAAAAACTAAAAACCCTTTAAAACCCTAAAAATGTTAAAAAAATATATAAATCATAAAAACCCTAAAAAACTCAAAAAAAACCTGAAAACCTAAAAAGTCATTAAAAACATTGAAAACCCTAAAACACCTAAAAATTCCTAAAAACCCTCAAAATCCCTAAAAACTGTACAAATCAGAAAAATCTTAAAAACCAAAAAAAATCCATGAAAAAGAAGAAAACCCTAAAAACCTAGAGAAAACTAGAAAAACTATAAAAACCCCTAAAATCTCATAGAAACCCTAAAAACTACTAAAAACTCTAAAAATCCTTAAAACCCCAAAAAATGTTAAAAAACTCAAAAAAAGATTAAAAACTCTAAAAAACTCAAAAAAACCTAGAAACCCAAAAAGAACCTAAGAACCCTTAAAAACCCTAAAAACCTCTAAAAAACCCCTAAAAAATCCCAAAATCCACAAAAATTTTAACCCCCCCCAATCCATGAAAACATAAAAAACCCTAAAAATCCCTAAAAACTATAAAAACCCCTAAATACTATAAAAAACCTAAATACCCCTAAAACCCCTAACACCCCCCCCCCCAAAAAAACAAATCTGAAAACCCTTTAAACCCCTAAAAATATTATAAAACTATGAAAACCTAAAAACCCCTATAACCCAGAAAATCCCCTAAAAACCATAAAACCCCTTAAAACCTTAAAAACCCTAAGGATGCATAAAAATCCTAGAAATCCACTAAAAAAATCTAAAAATCATTAAATCCTCTAAAAATGTTAAAAAACTCTAAAAACCATTTAAAACCCCAAAAACTCAATAAAGAACCCCAAACCCCCCAAAAATACCGTAAATCTCTTGAAAAAACCCCTAAAAACCCCCGAAAACCCTAAAAACCCTGGAGATCCCCCAAAGACCTAAAAACCCCTAAAAATAATAAAAAACAAAAAAACCCTTAAAATCAATGAAAACATAAAAAACCCTAAAAACCCATAAAAACCCTTGAATAAAATAAAAACCCCTAAAACCCTTAAAAATCTAAAAAACAAATAAAAGCACATAAAAACACTAAACCACTAAAAACTCTAAAAACCCTCAAAACCCCTAAAAACATTATAAACTCTAGAAAACCTTAAAAACCCTAAAAACTCAAAAAAAACCCTTAAAACCCTTAAAAACCCTATAAACACTAAAACCCCGAAAAACCCCTCAAAGTCCCTAAAAACCCTAAAAACCCTTAGAAATCCTAAAAGACCCTTCAAAATATATACAAACATAAAAACCCTAAAAACCATGAAAAAACCCTCAAAACCATAAAACCCCCTAAAAATCTTAAAACCCATAAAAACTTTTAAAACCACTAAAAATCTAAAAATCATTAAAACCACTAAAAAACTTAAAAAACTCTAAAATTCCTTAAAACCCTAAAAAATAAAATAATATCCTAAAACCCAAAAGACCCTAAAAGCCCTGAAAACCCAAAAGACCCCAGAAAACCCCTAAACCCATTCAAAATCACAAAAAACACTAAAAACCGAAAAAACCACAAAAAATCCTATAGAACATCTAAAATCCATTAAAATGTAAAAAACCCTAAAAACCTTGAAAACCCCCTAAAAACCTAAAAACCATTAAACCCCCCAAAAACCCATAACAAACCACAAAAACTCTAAAAACCCTTAGAACACTTAAAAACCCTAACAAACCAAAAAAACTCTAAAAACCCTTAAAACCCATAAATTTTTTAAAAACAATCTAAAAAACCTTAAAACCCCTAAAAACTCAAAAAAACCCCTAAAAACCCAAAGAGACTCTAAAAACCCTGAAAACTCATAAAAAACCCATAAACCCATGAAAACATCTAAAAACCCTCAGAATCCCAAAAAACCCAAAAAACCTAAAAAACCAATAAAATCCGAAAAAACCTAGAAAAATCTGTGAAACATAAAAAACCTTAAAAACCCTGAAATCCATAAAAACCCATAAAAACCCTTTAAACCCTTAAAAACCCTAACAAACCACAAAAACTCTAAAAACCCTTAAAACCCTTAATTTTTTTTAAAAAAATATAAAAAACCTTAAAACCCCTAAAAACTCAAAAAAGCCTAAAAACCCAAAGAGGCTCTAAAAACCCTAAAAACTCGTAAAAACCCTCAGAATCCCTAAAAACCCAAAAAAACAATAAAATTCGAAAAAAACTAGAAAAATCTATGAAACATAAAAAACCCTAAAAACCCTGAAATCCATAAAAACCCCTAAAACCCTTAAAAACCCATAAAAACCCTAAAATACCACTAAAAACATTAAAACCCCTTTAAACCCCTAAATTTTTTAAAAACAATAAAAAACCTTAAAACCACTAAAAAACTTTAAAAAACCTAAATACTAAAAAAGCCCTGAAAACCCTAAAAATCCCTAAAAATCCTCAAAAATAATAAAAACAAAAAAAAACCCTAAAAACCAAAAAAATACAAAACCCTCCAAAAAATCCATGAAATGAAAAAAACCTAAAAATCCTAAAAAACATAAGAAAACAAAAAAACAAAAAAAACATTAAAAAACCTAAAAATCCATAAAAACCCTAAAACCAACTAAAAAATCTAAAACCCTTAAACCCCATAAAAAAGATAAAAACTAAAAATAACCTTTATAACCCTTAAAACTCACAAAAATATAAAACCCCCAAAAGATTCTAAAAAATATGAAAAATCATAAAAACAATAAAAAAACCCCCAAAAATCCCTAAAACCCACAAAATCCCTCAAAATCCTAAAAAACCCTAAAACCCATAAAAATCCATAAAACCACTAAAAATCCTTGAAAATGTAAAAGATCTTAAAAACCCTAAAAAATCCTTGAAAACCATAAAACACCTAAAAACATAAAAAAACCTAAAACCCATAAAACCCTAACAAACCACTAAAATCTCTAAAAACTCTAAAAACTCTTAAAACCCCTAAAAATGTTAAAAACTCTAAAACCCATACAAAACCTAAATAACTCAAGAAAAACCCTAAAAACAAAAAAATACCCTAAAAACATTGAAAACGCTTAAAAACATTAAAACCCCTAAAAACCAATAAAAACCCTCAAAATATTTTAAATTTTTTTAAAAACCATAAAAATCCTAAAAATTCTAAAAAAACTCTAAAAATCCATGAAAACGTAAAAAACCCCTCAAAACCCTGAAAACCCACTGAAAATCATAAATACCCCCCAAAACCATAAAAACCCTAAAAGCACAAAAAACCATAAAAACCCACTAAAAACTATAAAAAACCCATAAAACCCCTAAAAATGTTAAAAACTCTAAAAAACCTTAAAATCCCAAAAGAAACTCAAAAAAAACCCTAAAAACCTAAAAGACCCTAAAACCCTTAAAACGCCTAAAAACTTTTAAACCATTGAAAACCACTAAAACCCCTCAAATTCTCTAAAATCCCAAAAACCATAAAAGTAAAAAAAATCCTAAAAACCCCTAAAAACCCATGAAAACATAAAAAACCCTAAAAACCATTAAAAACTCCAAAAAACCATAAAAATCCCTAAAACCTTAAAGAACCCTAAAACCCATAAAAACCCTAAAAACCTAATAAAAACAAGAAAAAAACTTTAAAACCCAAATTTTTTTAACGAACTCTAAAAAACCTTAAAAACCCTCAAAACTCAAAAAAAACCTAAAAACCTAAAAGGACCCCAAAATCCAAGAAAAACCCTAAATACACTAAAAACCCTTAAAAACACATAAAATCACAATAAAACCTAAAACAAAGAAAAAGCCTAAAAATCCCTAAAAATAGATGAAAATGTAAGAAAACCCTAAAAATCCCAAATACCCCAAAAAACCATAAAAGCACCTAAAAACCATAAAAACCCTAAAAACTCTAAAACCCTGCAAAATTACCAAAAACTCTAAAACCCCTCAAAAATCCAAAAAACTTTAAAAAACTCCAAAAAAAACATTAAACCCTTAAAACACAAAAAAAAAACTCTAAAAACCCTACAAACACTAAAAAACCCCTAAAACCATGAAAAATCCTAAAAACAGTAAAAATAATTTAAAACCCTAAAAGTCTTAAAAACCATAAAAATACTAAAAAGCCCCTAAAAAACATTAAAACGTAAAAAACCCTAAAAACCCTCTGAAAACCATAAAAACCCAAAAAACCGTTAAAAACACAAAAAAACCCATAAAAACCCAAATATCACTAAAAACTCTAAAACCCTTAAAAATGTTAAAGACTCTAGAAACATTAAAAACACTAAAAACTCAAAATAACCCGTAAAAACCCCTGAAAAATATTAAAAACCCTCAAATTTCATAAAACCCTTAAAACTCCTAAAACATTAAAAACTCAAAAACCCCATAAAACCCCTAAAAACTCGAAAAAAACACTAAAAACATAAAAAAAATCCCCCAAAACCCCTAAAAACCCTAAACCCCCCTAAAATCCCATAAAACCTCCAAAATCCCTAAAACCCTAAAAAACCATTAAAACCATAAAAATACTCAAAAACCCCCAAAATCCCTAAAACCCTAAAAAACCATTAAAACCCTAAAAAACCATTAAAACCATAAAAATACTCAAAAACCCCCAAAAAATCAATGAAAACATAAAAAACCCTAAAAATCCATAAAAACCACTAAAAACCATAAAACCCCTAAAACCTTAAAAAACCCTAGAAACTCATAAAACCCGTAAAAACCACTAGAAAATCTAAAACCCATTAAACCCCTAAAAACATTAAAAAACTCTAAAAAAACATTATAACTGCAAACCGCAAAATACTCCAAAAAAAGATCTTAAAAACCCTGAAAAAAACTAAAATTCCAAAAAACCCCTCAAAACCCTAAAATCCCTAAAAACCCTACAAACTCTCAAAATCCCTAAAAACCCTAAAAACCATAAAAATCCTAAACCCCCCCTAAATATCCATGAAAACATAAAAACCCTAAAACCCCTGAAAACCCTTGAAAACCATAAAAAACACAAAAACCCTTAAATATCCTAAAAACCAACAAAAACCTTACAACCCCTAAAAACTATAAAACCCCTTAAAACACTAAAAGCGCTAAAAAATCTAAAAAAACCCAAAAACCCTAAACAAAGAAAAAACCTAAAAACCATCAAAATACCTAAAACAAATAAAAACCCAAAAAAACCATTAAAATCCAAAAAAATCCCATAAAAATCCATAAATAACATTAAAATTCTTGAAACCCTGAAAAATCCCTTAAAACCATAAAAGCTCTTCAAAACCTTAAAAACCCTTTAAACCCCTAAAACCCCTAAAAACCGCTAAAAAATATAAAAACCCATAAACCCCTAAAATGTTAAAAAACTCAAAAAACCCTTTAAAACCTTAAAAACTCAAAAAAAACCCTAAAACCCAAAAGACCCCAAAAACCATAAAAACCCTTAAAACCCAGAAAAAAACCCTAAAAAACACAAAATCCATACAAACCCTAAAAACCCTATAAATCGAAAAAATACTAACCACCCCTGAAAAATCCATTAAAACATTAAAACCCTAAAAGCAATAAAACCCGCCTGAAAACCATAAAAACCCTTAAAAACCTTAAAAACCTCTAGAAACCCTTTGAACCCTAAGAAACCACTAAAAATAAAAAAATCATTAAAACCCCTAAAAATTATAAAAACTATTTAAAAATTTTAAAACCTAAAATGCTCAAAAAAACCATAAAAACCTAAAAGACCCTAAAACCCTAGAAAAACCATAAAAACCCTAAAATCCACTGAAAATCGTAAAAATACTAAAAAACCATTGTATCCCTAAAAACCATAAAACCATACAAATCCTAAAAAACCCCTAAAAACCAGGAAAATGAAAAAAACCCTAATAACCTTGAAAACCCCCTAAAATCCATAAAAACCCTTAAAAACCTTAAAAACACATAAAAACCCTAAAACCCTAGAAACACCTAAAAATGTTAAAAAACACTCTAAAAATATTGAAAACCCTAAAAGACTCAAAAATCCCTAAAACCCCAAAAAGACCTTATAACCCCCTGAAAACCCCTAAATTCCCACAAAATCCCTAAAACCCTAAAAGACACTAAAAACCAATAAAATCTTAAAAACCCCCTAAAAACCCATAAAAACATAAAAAAAACTGAAAACCCTTATAAACCCCAAAAAACCATAAAAACCTTAAAAAAAACTAAAAACCAATGGAAAACTCTAAAATCCCTTAAAACCCATAAAAGCATTAAAAACTCTAAAAAACCTTTTAAACTCTAAAAACTCAAAAAAACCCATTAAAAATACCAAAAACCTAAAACCCCCCTAAAATTCCATGAAAATATAAAAAACCCTCAAAACCCATGAAAACCAATAAAAACCCTTAAAAACCTTAAAAAACTCAAAAAAAACATAAATCCTGTAAAACCCAAAAAACCAGTAAAAACTGTAAAAACCCTTTAAACCCCTAAATATGTTAAAAACTTTGAAAAACATTACAAACCCTAAAAAACTAAATAAAACTCTAAACACCCAAAAAGTCCCTAAAACCTAGGGAAACAAAAACTCTAAAAATCCCTTAAACCCGTCAAAATCAATAAAAACCTTAAAAATGATAAAAATCCTAAAAATGCCTAAAAGTCCCTGAAAACATAAAAAACACTAAAAATATTGAAAAACACTAAAAACAATAAAAACACATAAAAATATTAGAAAACCTAAAAACATTAAAAAAATCCTAAAACCCCATAAAAACGTTAAAAAATCTAAAAACCCTTAAAAACCAAAAAAACTAAAAAGATCCCTAAAAATCCTTAAATCCCCTAAAAACCAAAACAACCCCTAAAAACTTTAAAAACCCTTAAAACCACTAGAAACTCCAATAACCCTTAAAATCTAAAAAAATGTTAAAAAACCGTAAAAACACTTAAAACCCTAAAAAACTCAAAAAAACCATAAAACTAGTAAAAATCCTAAAAACCCAAAAAAAAACCTAAAAAGCCTGAAAACCCCAAAATAATATTTAAAACCCCTAAAATCCCTAAAAACGAAAAAACCCTAAAAACCCTGAAATTCCAATAAACCCCTAAAAATTCATGAAAACGTTAAAAACCCTAAAAACCCCTTAAAATCATAAAAACCATTGAAAATCCCTAAAAACCCTAGAAAAACCATAAAAACCCTAAAAATCCCTAAAAACCCTAAAAACCATAAAAATCCTCAAATACCTCTAAAAATCCACGAAAATCTAAAAACCTAAAAACCCTAAAAAATCCTAAAAACCATAAAAACACTTATAAAACTTTTAAAACCCAATAATAAATAAAAACCTAAAGAAAACTAAAAACTCTAAAAAATCTAAAAAACATTAAAACTCTAAAAAACATTAAAAATGCTAAAAATTGAAAAAAAACCAAAACCCAAAAAAGAGCCTAAAAACCAAGAAAACCCCTAAAAATCCACACAATCTCTAAAAACCCTAAAAACCCCTAAAAACCATACAAAACCTAAAACCTCTAAAAATCCAGGAAAACATAAAAAAACCCTAAAACCACGAAAAACCCTCTAAAACCCATAAAAACCAAAAAAACCTTAAAAACCCCCCAAAACCCCATATAAACCTTAAAAGCCACTAAAAAACCGAAAAGGCCTTAAAACCCTAAAAACATTAAAAAACTCTAAAAACCATTAAAATATCAAAAAAAAATCCTAAAGACCCACATAGACCCTAAAAACCCAGAAAAACATTTAAAAACCCACGAAAACCCCTAAAACCGTCAAAATCCGTAAAAACCCAAAAAACATAAAAATTCTAAAATCCCCTAAAAATACATGAAAATGTAAAATAACCTAAAACACTTAAAACCCCATGAAACCCATAAAAACACCAAAAAACTTAAAAACAACTAAAAACACTAAAAACAAACTAAAAACCTAATAAAAACCCATAAAATCCATAAAAACCTTAAAAATATCTAAAAAATTAAAAACCCAAAACAACACAAAAAATGCCTAAAAACCAACAAGACCCTAAACCCTTGAAAACCTTAAAAACCATTAAAAACCCTAAAAGCAATAAAAATCCCTAAAATTCCTAAAAAACTCAAAAACCATAAAAATACTAAAAACACCTAAAAATCCATGGACACATAAAAAAACCCTAAAACCCCTAAAAACAACCCAAAAACCATAAAACCACCTAAATAACTTAAAAACCTCATAACACCAAAAAAAACCTAAAACCAACTAAAAGCTCTAAAAACCCATTAAACCCCTAAGAATGTTAAAAACTCTAATTTTTTTAAAAAACCCTAAAAAACTAATAAAACATTAAAAACCCTGAAAAACCCTAAAACCCTCAAAATATTTAAAAAACCCTAAAAACCCATAAAAATAAAAAAAATCCTAACACCCCCCTAATAAACCATGAAAGCATAAAAACCCTAAAAACCTTGAAAACCCCCTAAAAACCATAAAACCCCCTAAAATCCTTAAAAAACCCTAAAAACCGATAAAAATCACAAAAACCCACTAAAAACTATAATATACCTTAAAACCCTAACAACATAAAAAACAAAAAAACCCTTACAAACCAAAAAAACTAAAAAAAACAAAATACCCTAAAAACCCTGAAAACCAATGAAAACCCTATGAACCCTAAAACCCCTAAAAACCCTCAAAATCCCTCAAAACCCTAAAAATCCATAAAAATCCTAAAAAAACCCCTAAAAATCTATGAAAATGTAAAAAAACCATCAAACCCATAAAAAACCAATGAAAACCCTAAAAACCCAAAAAAATTTAAAAAACCCTCAAAATCCATAAAAACCCTAAAATATCACACAAATTTATAAAAATCCTTTAAAACCCTAAAACATTAATGAATATAAAAAACCTTAAAAACCCATAAAAACTAAAAAAACCTAAAAACCAAAAGACCCTAAAATTCCTAAAACCCCCAAAAAACCATAAAAGCCATAAAATCATAAAAAACCCATAAAAATCCATGAAAACATAAAAAAACCTAAAAATCATGAAGGCCCCCTAAAAACCCTAAAAACTCTGAAAAACCTAAAAAACCCTAAAACCACTAAAAACACCAAAAACCATTAAAACCCTTAAAAGGCTAAAAAACTCTAAAAACCTTAAAAACACTAAAAAATGAAAAAAAACCAAAAAAGACCATAAAAACCATAAATCCACTAAAACCCACTAAAAACCCCTAAAAAACTCTAAAAACTTTAAAAACTCCTAAAACCCCTCAAAATCCCTAAAAATATTAAAAACCATAAAAATCATAAAAACCTAAAAAACCCCAAAAATCCATGAAAACGTAAAAAACCCTAAAAGCCACGAAAACCTCCTTAAAACCGTTAAAACCCATAAAAACCCAAAAAACCCAAAAAACCACTAAAAACTCAAAAAACCTTTAAAACCCCTAAAAACATTAAAAAACTCTAAAAAACCTTAAACCCCTAATTACTCCAAAAAAACACTAAAACACAAAAAGAACTTAAAAACCCTGAAAAACCAGAAAAACTCTAAAAACATTTCAAGAACTCTAAAACTCCTCATAATCCCAAAAAACCCTAAAAACATAAAAACCATAATAATCCTTAAAAATCCCAAAAAATCCATGAAGACATAAAAATCCCTAAAAACCCTAAAAAAATCTTAAAATAATAAAAACGCCTAAAAACCTTAAAAAAATTAAAACCCATAAAAACCCTAAACACCACTAAAAACCCTTTAAACCCCTAAAAATGTTTAAAACTAAAAAAAACCTTAAAAGCCTTAAAAATCTCATAAAACCCCTAAAAACCCAAAAGCCCCTAAAATCCTTAAAAACCACTAAAAATCCCAAAAACCATAGAAAAACCTTAAAAACCCTCAAAATCCCTAAAAACTCTACATACCGAAAACCCATGAAAATCCTAAAAACCCCTAAAATCCATGAAAACGTAAAAAACCAAAAAAACCATGAAAGATCCCTGAACACCATAAAACCAAAAAAAACCCTAAAAATACTAAACTCCCCAAAAAACACACTAATAACTCTAAAAACCTTTAAACCCCTAAAAATGTTAAAAAACTCTAAGAAACCTTAAAAACCCTAAAAACTCAGAAAATCCCTAAAACACTAAAAAACTCTAAAACCCCCCAAAACCCCTGAAAATCCCTAATAACCCTTGAAAACCTTAAAAACCAACAAAAACCTTTAAAAACCCTAAAAACCCATATAATCCCTAAAAACACTAAAAACTCTAAACCCCCCTAAAAACATTAAAAACTCTAAAAAATCATAAAAATCATAAAAACAAAAAAAACCCAAAAAACCCAAAAACCCAGAAATACCCTAAAACCCATAAAAATCCATGAAAACCATAAAAACCATCAAAATCTATAAAAATCATAAAAACCCTAAAACCATAAAAATCCTTAAACCCCTAAAATATGTGAAAACCTAAAAAACACTAAAAACCCTTGAAAACCATAAAACCCCCTAAAACCCTTAAAAAAATTAAAACCAATAAACACTCTAAAAACCCTTTAAACCCATAAAAATGTTAAAAAACTCTAAAAAACCTTGAAACCCATAAAAAACTAAAAAAGCCATAAAAACCCAAAAAGATCCAAAAAAATGTTGAAAGGCTCTAAAAACCCAAAAAAACCCTAAAAACCCTAAAATCCCTAAAAATCCTAAAGACCATAAAAATATTTAAGAACCCATAAAAATCCCTAAAAACATAAAAAACCCCTAAAAACCATAAAAATCCTTAAGAACTGGTAAAAATATAGGAAAATGTTTAAAACCATAAAAACCATGAAAACCCCCTGAAAACCATAAAACCCCTAAAAACTTAATAACCCTAAAACCTTAAAAATATAATGCGAGATACTCAGGGTGGCCCGATCTTCATTGCATAGGGTGAAAAATGACGGTTATGGTTCGGGTTTAAGTGGTGGATAATGGGTGTGGATAGAGGATGCAAGTAGTAAATCAATGGTGTAAGGAGTGTGACCTACTACATAGACAACACACTCAAGGGAGGGATGTGATAGCCAATCCAGAAAACAACAGACTTAAGTTGAGGCACAGAATTGGAGGCTTTGTGATCTTAGATCACCAATCTAACTTATAGATTGACAAGGAAAGAATGAACAAGAGCTAGGGGAAAAAAAATAATTCTCACACAATGGAGAGAAACAAAGCATAAGCTTTCAATTAAAATCCTGAATGCTATACAAGTTACATGTGGTGGCTATTTATAGCCAAGGGTCTAATACCCTGAAGTCATAAAGGTTAAACTACTTTTTTCCCTAAAATTCGAAAAGATAAAGTTTACCAAATACTTTTTTGGAAAATTATCACACAAATTTCCAACTATAACCCATTATATTTGACTTTTAGTGAATATCCTAGAATATTTGACTTTGGTCCAAAGATTCCATTCTAGAATCCTCCATGTGGGCAAGGCTTTCCAAATTCATGCAATTATGTGGGCAAAGATTTAAAAATCATGTTTGGGATTGAATAAGTGAGATTATAGGACCATTTTCTCTATCCATGCAAGGAAATATCCATTGGGCCTTTAATAAAGTAATATGGGTGCCCATTGTATCATTAGACCTCTTTAATCTCCCTCACATCATTTGGCCTTTCAAATCCAACTCCTCCATATGAGAAACTGACTTTGTGCATTCGACATGGTTCTCATTATCCTCCCCCTCTTGAAAATTATTTGTCCTTGACTCTTCATCCTCTAAAACCAAAAAAGGAGAAAGATTAGAAACATTGAAAGTGGCTCCTACACAATACTCACCCCGAAAATCTATCTTGTAAGAATTATTTTTAATCTTCTTGAGCACTCGAAAAGCTTCATATCATCATGTCATGAGTTTTGATTTCCACTTATCAGGAATTCAATCCTTTCACATATGAATCCAAACTAAGTCACTGGGATCAAACAACACTTGTTTGTGACACCTATATGCACGATCAACATATTTATTGGTCATCCGCTTGATATTTTTCCTTGCCTTTTCATTGATTTGCTTGATGAATTCTGCACATCCTTTCGCATCCATATTAGATTCTTCCTTGAAAGGAAAAGGAACTAGACCAATAGGGGCAGGGGTTAAAGTAGTAAAAAATTTCAAATGGAGAATAATGAGTAGTGGAATGTTTTTCCCTGTTATATGTGAATTCCACATGTGGTCAATACTCCTCACATTTTTTGAAATTCTTGTTAATAATTGTTCATAGAAGGGATGATAATGTCTGATTCACCACCTCCATTTTCCCATTGGTTTGCATATGAAAAGTAGTGGAAAATAGTAACTTGGTACCCAGTTTGCTTCATAAGGTCTTCTAAAAGTAACTGAGGAATTTTGTGTCTCGATCTAACACAATCATCCTTGTAATTCCATGGAGTTTGACAACTTCTTGAAAGAAAAGTGTTTCAATGTTAGTGGCATCATTAGTTTTGTGACAAGGAATAAAATGTTCCATTTTATAAAACTGATCCACCACAAAAAAAAAAGAATCTCTCCCCCTCTTGGCCCTTGGTAACCCCATAATAAAGTCTATTGATATGTCCTCCCAATGGGTGTTTAGTATTGGGAGAGGAAGATATAATCCATGTGGGCTCAGTTTAGATTTTTAATTATGAAAGAAATTTCACTTTCCCACAAATTTTTCAACATCTATTGACATATTAGGATAATAAAAATGCTCGCTAAGAATGCTTAAAGTTTGTTCAACCCCAAAATGTCCCATTTACACATCAAAATGTGACTCCTTTAGTAAAAGTAAACAGACATAGCTATTGTAAATGAAAATATTATCAATTCAGAATAAAAATCTATCATGTAAATATAACTTTTCCCAACTAACCCCTGGTTTAGAATGACCGTAAGGTTCACCAAAATCAATATTAATGGCATGAAATCATTTAATAAATTTAAAACCAAGGAGTTTAGAATATAACAAGGATAAAATAGAATATCTACATGAAAGTGAATATGACAAAAAAATTTTTTTACCCATTTTATGATTGATAATATATAGAAACGATTCAATGAATTCCAGCCATCTAGAATGTCTCATGTTTCATTTATGTTGGATACTAAGGTATTTAAGAGCCTCGTGATTAGAATAGATGACAAATTCTTTTGTCCAAATATAATGTTTCCAAGTTTCTAGTACTCTAAACAATGAATACAAATCTTTATCATATTTATCATAGTTTTGAGTTATTCCATTTAACTTCTCACTAAACAAAGTAATAAACTTACCTTATTGCATGATTAATCCTCCTATTCTAATTCTTCTTGCATCACATTCAATTTCCAAGGTCTTACCAAAGTCTGGAAGTGCAAGTAAAGGGGCGTGGGAGTCTCTCCTTAAGATCATGGAAGGCCTTCTCTTGAGTTGTCCCCCATTTGAAAGGAACATTATTCTATGTCAACTCATTCAACGGTGCTGCTAGTATGCTTAATTCCTTAACAAATCTCCTGTAAAAATTAGAAATCAAATGAAAACTTCTTACCTATCCAATGGAGGTTAGATTTGGTCATTCGTGTATCACTTTGATCTTATTATTGTCGACATAAATTCTTTTTGTACTCACAACAAATACAAAATGTCATCAAATACAAAATTATTTCCAATATATGCAAGTAAGACATGATTCATTAACCTAATAAATGTGTTGAGTGCATTGGTGAGACCCAAAGGAATGACTAACCATTCATAAATCCCATGATTTTTCTTAAATATAGTTTCCCACTCATCTCCTTTCATCCTAATTTTATGGTAGCCACATCTTAAATTAATTTTTAAGAAAATAGTTGAACCATTTAATTCATCTGATATATCATCTCACCTAGGAATATAATGACGATACTTGACCATGATGTTATTGATGGATCTCCAATAAATTCACATTATCCATGTTACATTCTTTTTTGGTACTATAAGCACTGGTATGGCACAAGGACTAAGGATCTCTCTGACATATCCCATATCCAATAGCTCTTGAACTTGGCTTTGAATTTCTTTTGTCTTCTCTATGTTAGTGTGATATTCATGGCGGTTCAGTAGTGATGCTCTGGGCATGAGGTCAATTTGATGTTCAATTCCTCTAATGGGTAGAAAACCCAGTGTCACCTCTTCTATAAAGATATCATCATACCACTGTAACAAAGACTCAAAAACATTGGGAAAAAGGGGTAAGTCATTAGTGTTTAGAAACACCTCTTTATACATGAGTACTAAGAGGTTTTGTTGTTAGAAAAATATTCCTTAACCTCACTCTTTTTTTCCAACATCACACTTTTTTCTTCTCTCAAATTTTTTCCCTCTTGATTTTTTTGTTCTCCATTTCTTTTATTCTCTCATTTTGTCTCTTTCCCACATTCTCTCCTTTTTCATTTTCACTCTTTTTTTCTTCATCACTAATTTTTTTATTTTCTCTCAAAATGTGAACTTACAAAAAAAAATTGGGGGACATGGGGTTGAGGGTTATAGGTTCCCCTCATAGTACAAAATATTGACAATTTAAGAACATGTCATGAGTAACATGCCGATCATACTACCACGGTCATCCCAACAAAAAATGTCAAGCCTTTATAGGAACAACATCGCACAAAACCTCATCTTTGTACTTATTTATGGTGAAAAATACCTTCACTTTCTTGGTCACCTTTATATCCCCACAATCATTCAACCACCACAGACAGTACGGATTTTGGTGCCTCAAAGTTAATAGTCCCAACTTCTCCACCAAATCGGTGCTCGCCACATTGATACAACTTCCCCCATCAATAATAACACTACATACATTCCCATTGATCTTGCATCATGTATGGAAAAGGTTTTCTCACTGCTAATTCCCTCTAATGGTCATTTTTGCACTTAAAACTCTCCTAGTGACAAGAATCTCACCATCTTCTGGAAATTATCCATTATCAATTTCTGTAGATTCATCCTCCTCCTCTTATAAGATCACTCTATCTTTCTCCCATTATCCATACTTTTTTATGGTCATGGTATTCTAGTTTGTGAATTCACTAGCAATGTGACCCCTTCCTTGAAATTTGTAACAATGAATATCCCAATTCCTTGTTTAGTTAGCCTCAAAAGTAGGTTTCTTAGGTGGAAGAATTACCTTGTCAATTTTGTGATCAACCACAACTCTCATCTTAAATGATTATCCAATCTCCTTCCTTGGATGTATCCATGGTGTGAAAGGGTTAGTGAGTTTCCTCATGTTTCTCCTCATTTTTATTTGTTGATGGATCTTGGTAAATTGGTGGATCATATCTTATATTTCTATATGGTGGTACATCTCTACTTTATTGACAATCTCTCGATTGATCCCATGTAATAAGAGAGACATAGTTTCCTCTAGATCCTCCTTAATGTTTTCTCAAATCATGGAAATTTTCATCTCCTTATAGTAATATTCAACACTCTTACTCCCTTGTGTGAGGCACTTAATCTTGTTGTGAAGATATCTATGGTAGTGTGAGGGAATAAATCACTTCCTCATGGAGAACTGCATGTCTTACCAAGTGTTGATGGGACATCCACCATATATATCTTTCTCCTTTTGTATTTGGTCCCTCCAAATTAAAGCACAATCAAAAAATTCAAGGGAAGAAAGTTTGACCTTTTTCTCATCGAAATATGCATGGCATGAAAATACTTTCTCAATCTGGATATCCCACTCTAAGTATGCTTCCAGATCTCTTTTTCCTTGAAAAGAGGGAACCTTCACCTTAATGCCTCCAAGGGTGTCATCATCATGCAGTCTCCGTTGGCCTCCTCAAGGTTGTTGGAACAACCTCCTCCATTGTGGGACATCCTCAAAATCATAATCAAAGTTATCCATCTCCTCATTCATGATGTGGGGGTGATATGGCTTTGGAGCATGTCATGGGTTACAATGGATCGTCCTCGGGATTTTTTGATTCTCTAAGTTTTCAATCTTGTCATGTAGATCCACCAAATTCCTATAAGAAGCTTCTCGAAATGGCTCACCAAAGCTTGAATTTGGAGTTGTGAAGCTTCTGGTGCGGGAGACCTACTTCAGATTCCTTCATCACTAACATGAGAAATTTTATTCCCATGATCTTCAGCCAAAATATATTACACAAACACAAACACACACGAGGAGAAACTCACACAATGATACACACACACACACTCATGCACACAAAGACACACACACACACACACACACAAGTGGCACACACTAACACACACAATATGTACACACTCACACATGAAAGAAATACACACTCATGAACACAAGAATACACACTCACACAAGCAAGATATACACACTCACGCATAAAACCGTGGGTATAGCCCTTGAAACCGTGGGTATAGGGTATACCCACAGTTTCAAAAACCGTTCACTGTAGTGCCATCTATATAGGTCTATACCCACGGTTCTCTGAAAATTGTGGGTATAGACTGAGGAAAATTGTTATTACCCACAGTTTAATAAACCGTGGGTATTGATGTATACCCACAGTTTCAAAACCTTCGGTATTGATGTATACCCACGGTTTTCAAACCACGGGTATACTGATTTACAACACCCCATATGTACCCAAGGTTTACCAAATCGTGGGTATAGACAGATCCCCAGGTGAGCAGTTGCACCTCCCTACCATTTTTCACTTTCATTCTGCACCTGCAATAGCACATATACATGGCATGTCAAACTGGCTGGGATGATTTGGGTCTACTCAATTTTCAACATTATGGAACTTCTAAAAAGTGTTCTTTTTATGTAATTAATATGATCATTATGATTCTTCTATTTCCGAAACTCGAACATAAATACAGGCATTTATAATATCCTTCTATGACAACCACTAATCAATTTATCAGAAAATATCCAACAATGGCATCCTTAAGAGTCCCTTAGACTAACATCAGTAGTATAATGGCACCTGATAGAAACCTCCATCAAAAGGAGTCATTCCTTCCAAAAGAATCCAATATATGTGGTCCCCAAACTCAAGAGATATACCTCAATATCTCTAATCATGAGAAAATGGTCCCAATACACAAAGTAAAACAATGATCTCTTCATAGAAACTATTTGATCTCTCTTACAATGATCCATCCAATTGAATATTAAACAACACTAGTTGGAATCCACAAGCCATTTCTAAATAATGATCTCACACCCTCCCCCTCCCCCCTGCCCAGCCCCTCCCCCTCCCTCCCCATTGCCCAGCCCTCCCCCTGCCCATCCCCCTACCCAGCCCCTCCCCCTCACTCCCCACTGACCAGCTCCTCCCCCTGCCCAGCCCCTCCCCCTCCCCCCTGCCCAGCCCCTCTTCCTCCCTCCCCACTGCCCAGCCCTCCCACTGGCTAGCCCCTCCCCCTCCCTCCCCCCTGCCTAGCCCCTCCCCCCTGCCCAGACCCTCCCCCTCCCTCCCGACTGCCCAGCCCCCCTGCCCAACCCTCCTACCCAGCCCCTACCCAGCCCCTCCCCCTCCCTCCCCACTACCCATCCCTCCTCCCCCTACCCAGCCTCTCCCCCTCCCTCCCCACTGCCCAGCTTCTTCCCCTCCCCCCTCCCCTCCCCCTGCCCAACCCCTGCCCCCTGCTCAGTCAAGTAGAATAGCATATTTAGAGAAACTTTTGGATAAAAAACACATGAAATAAAATACACAAACATGTATTGAAATGTCATTCAACAATTGATATATATACAAAGTATCCACCATAAATAGAAAATGTTATCAATATTCAAGACTTTCTCATATTAAAAGATTAAAAAATCAAGAAAAATCATAAGGGTTCATACCTACTGAAATTACACCATGATCCATGATTTTTGAATAACATCCTAAGCCTTTTCAAATACAATGATAGTTCAATGTATCCAAAACATACACAAATCTACAGCCGAATATTAAAATTAAAAATTTGGAGTAAAACCTGAATCAGGATTCCACTAAACAAGCTTTTTCTTTTGTGTTTGGAGTCTTCCTAAAACACAAAAACCACATTAAAAAAGTAGAGAAAGGAAAGCTAAAAACCACAAACAACATATGCAACATCTAGAAAATTAAATAACTATTTAAAGTACCATTTGATACATAATGTTTCATAAAATGAGGTGTTTATACATATGGATTTTATCTTTAGGAAGTATGAAAAATTTTAAAGTGTTGGAAGGTAAGGTTTTCAATATACATATGGTTAATACCAATGTTTTATAAAAAAATCATCAAGTTTTTTTTTATATTTTTATAAAATGATAATTAGATAAATAATTATTTATAAAATGAGTAGGTTATGACCATTTCATCTAGGATGTAGTGGAAAATCCCTAAATATGTCTTTTGTTTCCCTCTTTGACTCTAAGATGGTTCTTAAATAGTTTTTATCGGAACTTCAATCGGTCTGAAACATGGAATAGCTAAGGGTGTAGATAGATTCCCTAGGGTATTTATTTCAATTTTATCTCGCTGTCTCTAGGTTTTCTTCTAGTTATTCATTGTTTCATGTATTTATTTTCATATTATCATATTTTTATCAATTAAATCCAAAATTAAAGATGTTTTCTATAAGTTGGTAGTGCACAGCTTTTCATATGTTATATGTGTTACAAATACTGTGTATTAAATTGGTGAGGGTAGGGTTGTGTATTTATAATCGAGAAATGAACAACTTGTAGCTTCCATAGCTCATAAGAGATAAATAGGGGTATTATCGTGTTTAAAATGAATAGTTTGGCCTTATATACACTGGATATTATATGGTGTGGTTTAATGGATTGATGAGAATGATATCACATGTTTTAATGTGGTGATTAATGGGATGTGATAATTGATTCACTTATTTGGGAACATGATGAGTGAAAATCCAACTTACTATGGGTGACATTTACCACTAGGATTCTGGATATGGAGGATCATTCCTATGATGCATATTATATTTACCATTATCAGAGGTGATGAAAAAGGTGTGGAAATAGGCTATTAGTGATGTTTCTCATTGTGGTTACTGAGGTCATTGAGGTCATGTGTACAAAGTTTAGGTCCCATGAATTTGTTTTTACCCCCATTTTTTTGGTGGTATCCTCAAGATTTAAGCGACATAGGGTAGATGATGATAATTTTAATTGATAAAAAGGAGGATATAATGTATTAGGCTATGATTGGAGTGTGTGAGACCACTACATTAGAGTAGGATTCTCACTGTATCTATGTTATAGTTTAGGGATTATTAGTCAGTCATGGTAAAGAACATGAGTCACTGTGTGTTGGGTTTTGTTAGGATATTGATCTATTTTTTGGTAAAATGTTTTTAAACCGAGGTTTATTGTGATATAATATGTGTATGTTTCATTATGAAATCATGATTTATACATAATGGTGATAATTTATGGGTTAGAATGTGATTCAAAGTGAAATAAAATTATATGGAAGGTCGAGGGAACTTCTGGTATGATATATTATGTATGTATCTTCCCGCATTAGTATTGTACTAGGTAGGTTAAGTCTCACATAGGGATAGTTAATAAAAACTAGATCAAGCAGTGGGAAATTTTGATTGTTTTTTTGTTCATATCATACACTTGTATATGTATTTATTATATCTAGGTATATAGTTTGTGGAAACCTGCTAATTTTATACTCACAACCTACACATACCCTATAGGATACAAATAAACTTTATATCTCATGGTATAATGGAAAAGGCTTTTCATCAAGATCCTAGTGGAAATAAAGGTGTTTACGGTGTTTGATCTGGTTGATATGGTATTACCATAGGGTCAAGAGGTTCCTCAATGCCAGGATAGTGATTTATTTTTGAAATATCAGCTCCTCCCTCATGCCCAACTCCCCCCTACCCAGCCCCTCCCCCTCCCCCTCCTTCATGCCCAGCTCCCCCCTACCCAGCCCCTCCTCCCCCTCCCACCTTCCCAGCCCCTCCTCCTCCTCCTCCATATTTTCTGTATACCAATCAAAGATGAGATTCATTGACATCCCAAGGCATATAGTTTTTTTTGGAAAATAAAACACACAGGGAAAGTGTTTTAGTTTTTGGTGTCATGACTGAACTGCATAACAATATAATCATAAATCGATGACCGAAAGGGGAAAGGGGAAATAAGCACAGGTTACTTGCCTTTCCTTGTAGAGAAATCATAGTCCGGATCATATTAACACCACAATTTTGTGCCAAGGTTCGAGGTATTGCCTCAAAACCAACTGCATCAGCTTTGTATAGCCCCTATTTAGAAAGAAACCAAACACAAAAAATATGAATCACTCTAGGAACTACAAATCAGTGCCTTTAAGTTTAATGAAAAAGATCAGAAGAAACTAAACCTTTTCAACGACTTCAATAGATGAGCTCTTTTTCTTCAAAGTGGAGGACACAGTCATACTCGCCTAATGAACATCCTCTGCATGTCGAGTATATGAAAGAGATATTAAGTCAATATAGCCCCCTCCCCTCCCAGCCCTCCACTGCCCCCTCCCAACCTTCCCCTCCCAGCCCCCCTCCCCCCCAGCCCTCCACTACAGCCCCCCCCCAGCCCAGGACTCCCCTCTACTGCTAAGGCCAAGATTAGATGGAGAGATAATAATAAACACACCAAACAATAAAAAAATATATGGAATGTGAAAATTACCTAAATAATTGACAAATAACACCCCTAATGAAAACATAATCCAAAATGCATTTCATTGCATAAAGAAATTCACATACAAGCAGTCCACCAATACAAAAAAAAATTGAACTCCAACACAAGTCTCTCTGCTAAGTCAAAAATGGAAGGTATTAATATCCCCCCATCACCATCATCATCATCCCCAAGTCCGGCATCATCATCATCAGCAACAACATTGGAAGCAACATCATTAGCAACATCATCACCAACTGCACCGTCAGCATCATCATCAGCAATCTCATCACCAACAACAGCATCAGCAACATAATATTAAAAAGTATAACATGTAATATAATGTTGTTGGAAAAAATTTCTCCAAATAAAAAACCTTTTATATGATCTATAATATCTTACATATCATAGGGAATCTTCTAAAAAACATACAAATCACTAAAAATATATTATATATCATTTAAAGGATCACATATATCATTAAATCTCTAGTATTTTTACATTTCTTACTTATAAATATATTACATAGCAAATAAATGATATTACATATAGATTGGACTATATTGTGTATCCCTTTTAGGGTTTTTCCTTTACTATACTACAATATTTTGGAAGATATTAAACACCATCAAAATATCATTTATATAATTTAGAATATAATACCTATCATTATATGGATGTTACATATAATAGTACACCCTCTATGACATTTTTAATTCTACATCTTCAATATCATACATATCCCATTACCATTTTCAATAAATTTCATAATATCTTAATCAAATTAAAAAATATCAAAGTTATACTGTGAGAATATCTTACATATACAAAGAGATCCATGAATTTTATTTTATTATGGACTCTGAGGATTGGATAAAACCATTGTTGTCAAAGGTACACGGCGCAATTAGGCACAAAGGCCATTTGGGGATGTGGCATGAGGCGAGGCGTGAGGCGCAACTAAGGAACATGCACACATAATTAATTATATATAGTTTTCAATAATATTTTAAATTTTAAAAAACTTAAATTCAATAAAAAATACAAATTAAAATACATACCGATATTTTTTAAGAGGTGCTGCTATGAGTGATGTTACAACAATGTTTATATAATCTGTTGTGTTTTTCCTTGCGAAAAATAGTTTGATGTGTTTTTTTATTAATATATTATATATTCTATTTAATTGAAATTAGGACTTCCCCAATTTCCATCGTTGTGCACTGCGATTTCTTCCTCCTACCCCAATCTCCACCTTTCCGCCTCCTAACCCGATCTACGCTACAAGGATTTATCTGTCGCACACTTAAAACCCCTTCCACCACCAACATCATCTGCTTCTCTGCCTGCTAACGTTGTCGCCTCCCAACAAGGACGATGAGGGTGAGGTGCGCCTTTACTGCACCTGGTGCCTGAGCGCCTTAAGGAATGGCGAGTGAGGCGTGTTCCTTTAGTGCGCCTCAGCGAAGTCACTTCACCTTTTCGGTGGTGAGGCACTCCAGCCTTGCCTTGCCGCACCCCTTTCCAAGGTGCACACCTCAACACCCCTTTGACAATAATGGATAAAACATTCATATTTTAATGATCCAGACATATTTTCTTACAGAACATCTTTAACTCCTCCTCCAAAAATAACTTCTGAAACCACTCAACTTCTAGAACAACTTTAAGATGAGAAATTAATGATAAATCTAAATTTACAACATCCAGTTCAAATATGTTGATGCATAATAAATTGTAGAAGAGAAAAAATTAGTAAAGTTTATATAGGATCCTATGCATAAGGATTACCTCAAAAAGAAAAATCCTACAAATGGGTTTATCTATACTTGTAATCTAGAAAAGGAAAACACTCTTTGTATATATTAGAGTAACTCATGCCAATAATTAAGTTTTCTTTATAATTAGGAGATTAGAAAATTTTATATCGAATGGTTTTTTTCATGTTAAATAAGGGAATTCCAAAGAATACTGAGTAGAAAAATAGAAAAGTGATGAATTTGATGATACCCAGAGGAGAGGGAGTCGATAAGGGGGAACAGGGATGTCGCCGGAGCTAGGGGAAGCGTTGCCAAGGTCGGGATGTTGAGGCAGAGGTGAAGTCCGGGAGGTCCAGGTCGGGAGTAGAGGCAGATCCGGGAGGGGGAGACTGGAGGCGAAGCCGGGAGGCGGAGCCGAGAAGTAAGGTTGAAGTGGGGGGAGCGCGATGGAGCCCAGAGCAGGAGGTAGGGTTGAAGTGGGGGGAGCACGATGGAGCCCAATACATAGGGATTGGATACCCACCGTTTTAATAAAACCGTGGGTATATACCATTAAAAATCATTTATTCCCACGGTTCTTTAAACCGTGGGCATAGATGTGTGGGGATAAACCCCATTTCCAGTAGTGATTTCTCTCCACTCTGAGCACTCAATTCAAATCCCAAGATCTTATGAAAATTAATACATTGTTTGCAGCAATCATGTGCCACCAATCTTTTCCAAATCAAGATTGTGTTGGGGGATGGTTTAACACAACCTATTTGAATGGTAAAGGGTTAAAAAATTGTAGAGGGTGAAAAAGAGGGTAGATAATAAGTAAAATGTGAAAAAAGGGGTAGAATGGTGGTATGTGGGTTTTGCTTAATTGTGAAAGATAATAAAAATTAATACAAATATGAACCAAAAATGATATGGAGATGAAGAAAAATGATGGAGAAAGTGTTGTATAAAAATGGAAAGTGCTAATACTATAAAGCACAAAGAAGTAATTGTATTTTCTTTTTTTTTTCTTCTTTTTTTCGGGTCAAATATCCCCAAAAAGAGTTTTTCTTTGAGTTTTAAATAACAAAATGATTGAATGGAGAGTAAGACAATTTTTTTTGAAGTCTCTCAAAGAAAGGATGTGTTTAATTTTGAAAATCACAAAATGATAAGTTGAGAGAAGTTGATTTTTTTTGTTTTTTGGATACAAATCACATACAGTGAATTAAATGCAAAAAAAAGATGGATGGATAATTGGATCAATATAAAATATTTCTTGCTTTCTCAATGTAGTCCAATTCAGGAGGTTTTTTAAGAAATGGGGTTTTTTTTTGGTTTTTTTGAATGGGTGGATAATTTGGAAAGATAAGAGGGGTAATGGGTAAAACTAATATAAATGAAGGGATAAATGCATGCTGTGTCATCTGGATCTATGATACCAACTGATGTGAGATGATCGGGGTGGTACAATTTTCACGATGTAGGGCAATAGATGTCCCTTACGGTTCAGGGATAAGTGGTGGATAATGGGTATGTATAGAGGATGATAGTATTTAATCAATTCTATAAATAGCAAGACCTACTACTTAGACAACACACTCAAGGGAGGGATGTGATAGCCAATCCACACAACAATGTGCTTGGGTTGAGGAACAGAATTGGGGGCTCTGTGATCTTGGATCACCAATCTAACTTATAGATTGACATGGAAATTATGCACAAGAGATTGGGGAAAGCGAAATAATTCTCACACAAGGGAGAGAGACATATCATAATCTCTCAATTAAAATCTTTAATACCATACAAGTTTCATGGGGTGGTTATTTATAGACAAGGGGGTGGTACAATAGTCAAGGTTCTAATACCCTAAAGTCATAAAGGTTAAAATACTTTGTTCCCTTAAATTCGTAAAGATAAAGTCTACCAAAGACTTTTTGGAAAATTAGCACACAACATTCCAACTATAGACCACCATATTTGACTTTGAGTGCATTACCCACCAGATTTGAATTTTGTGTCCAAAGATGCCATTCTAGAATCCTCTACGTGGGCTAAGCTTAAAACAGCATGTTTGGGATTGAGTAAGTGGGATTATGGACCTATTTTCTCGATCCATGCAAGGCAAGATCCATTGAACCTTTTGTGAATTGAGATGGGTGCCCATTGTAGCAATCAACCTCTTTAATTACCCTCGCGTCTTTAGGCCTTGCAAATCCAACTCCTCCACCAGAAAAAATTGACTTGGTGCCTTCGACATGGTTCCCATAAAAACCACTAAAAACTCTAAAAACCATTTAAACCCCTAAAACATTACAAAAATTAAAAACCATAAAAACCCTAAAAACAATGAAAACCCCTAAAAACTCTCAAAATCCCTGAAAACCCTAAAAACCCAAAAAAACATAAAAAATCCCTAAAAATCCCTTAAAAACTATAAAACTCTAAAGGCCCTGAAAAACCCCTAAAACCATAAAAACCCTTAAAACCTTGAAAACCCCTAAAAACCTATAAAATGTTAAAACATCACTAAAAATCTAAAAACCCTTAAAACAACTAAAAAAAGTTAAAATATTTAAAAACTCTAAAACTCTAAAAAACCCTAAAAACCCAAAACACCATAAAATCCCTAAAAACCCTAAAAACTCTAAAACCCTTAAAAATCCTAAAAACCCTCAATATCACTAAAAACCCTAAAAAACCCTAAAAACCATAAAAATCATAAAAAATCCCTAAAAATCCATGAAAATGTAAAAACCAATAAAACCCCTAAAACACACAAAAACTCTAAAAATGTTAAAAACTTTAAAAAACCTTAAAATCCTTAAAAATTCAAAAAAACATTAAAAACCCAAAAAAAGACCCTAAAACCCTAAAAACCCTAAAAACCATAAAACCCCTAGAAAACCCTAAAAACTATAAAATTATTAAAAAACCCCTAAAAATCTATGAAAACATAAAAAACCATAAAAACTCAAAAAAAACATGAAAACCATAAAACCCCTAAAAACCTTAATAAACCCTAAAAAACAAAAAAAAAACCCTTAGAAAAGTACTAAAAACTCTAAAAACCATTTAAACCCCTAAAAATGTTTAAAAACTCTAAAAAACTATAAAAACCATAAAAAACTAAAAAAACCTAAAAACCCAAAATGACCCAAAAACCGGAAAAACCCAAAAGACCCCTAAAACCCTTGGAAAACCCCAAAACCCCTCAAAATCCATAAAAACCTAAAAAAACCCTAAACCAAACAACTTTAAACCCCTAAAAATCCAAGAAAATGTAAAAAATCATAAAAATCATCAAAACCCCTGAAACCAGAAAAATCCCTAAAAACCTTAAAAAACCATAAAAAACTCAACAAACCCTAAAACCACTGTAAACTCTAAAAACCTATAAAACCCCTAAAAATATTACAAAACTCTAAAAACCATAAAAACCCTAAAAACTTAATAAAAAACTCTAAAAACCCAAAAAGTCCCCAAAAACTAAGAAAACCACTAAATACCATAAAAACATTTGAAAAACCCTAAAACCAATCAAAATCCCTAAAACCCCTAAAAATATTAAAAACCATAAAAAACCTAAAAACCCTCTAAATATCCCTGAAAACGTAGAAAACCCAAAAAATTATGAAAAACTCCTAAAACCTATAAAAACCCCTAAAACCTTAAAAAACCTTAAAAACCCATGAAAACCTAAAAACAACTAAAAATACAAAAAACCCTTAAAATATCTAAAAACGTAAAAAAAAAATTAAAAAACCTTAAAAAATCTATAATAATAAAAAAAACCCTAAATACCAAAAAATAACCTAAAAAACCTAAAAGACCCTAAAAACCCTAAAAAACCTAAAATCCCTAAAAAATCCTAACAACCCTCGAAATCCATAAAATCGCTAAAATCCTAAAAACCATAAAAATCCTTAAAACCCCTAAAAATCCATGAAAACATGAAAAACCCTAAAAACCTGGAAAACCCCCCAAAAAACATAAAAACCCCTAAAAAACATAAAAACCCCCCAAAACCAATAAAACCCTAAAACCACTAAAAACTATAAAAACCCGTAAAATTCCCAAAAAACCTTAAAACCTTAAACAAAATAAAAATACCTAAAAACTCAAAAGACCCTAAAAAACCTAAAAAACAATAAAAATATATAAAAACCCCTCAAATAACAAAAAAACCTAAAAAACCTTAAAACCCATAAACCCCTATAAAATGACTAAAAACTCTTACCTTTCAAAAAAATTACTAAAAACTCAGAAATCCCATTAAACCCCTAAAACATTATAAAAACTCTAAAAACCCTTAAAACCCCAAAAACTAAAAAAATAAAAACCCAAAACCCCCCAAAACCCCGAAGACCCTAAAAACCATAAAAACCACTAAAACCCCCTAAAACTCCCTAAAACCCCTCAAAATTCCAAAACATTAAAAAGCCTTAAAGACTAAAAAACCTAAAAAACCTCTAAAAATCCATGCAAACCTAAAAACCCCTAAAAACCACAAAACACTTACAAAACTTAAAACCCCTAAAAACACATAAAAACCCTAGAAAAGCACTAAATCTCTAAAAACCCTAAAAACCCATAAAAATGTTTAAAAACTATAAAAAACCTTAAAAATGTAAAACACTCAAAAAACACTAAAAACCCAAAGACCCTTAAACCCTAAAAAACCTAAAAATCCCAAAAAAACCCTAAAAAGCCCTGAAAACTATAAAAACCCCTATAAACTATAAAAAAACAAATAAAACCACCAAAAAACCCAAAAAACCACTAAAAACTTTAAAAGCCCTTTAAACCCCTAAAAACGTTAAAAAAATATCAAAAACCTTGAAAACATTAACAAACTTAAAATACACAAAAAACCAAAAACCCTAAAAAACCATAAAACCCTTCAAAACCCCAAAAAAATCTTAAAAACCCTAAAAAACCATAAAAGCCATAAAAATCCTAAAAAACCCAAAAAAAATCCAAAAAAATCCATGTAAACGTAAAAAACCATAAAAACCATGACAAACCCATGAAACCCATAAAAATCCCTAAAAACCTTAAAAAAATGCTAAAAACTTGAAAATCCAAAAAAAACTATAAAAACCCTTAAATCCCCAAAAATCATTAAAAAATCTAAGACCCTTAAAACCTTAAAAAAAACTCAAAAAACCCAAAAAACCCAAAAAGAACCTAAAACCCCTAAAAATCATAAAACGCTTGAAAACCTATAAAACCTTCAAAATCCCCAAAAAAACTTAAAAACCATAAAAATCCTATAAAACCCTAAAAATCCATGAAAACGTAAAAAACCCCAAAACTCTGAAACCCCCAAAAAACCGTAAAAACCATAAAAACCCATAAAAACCTTAAAAAGCCAAAAAAACCCATAAAAACTTTAATAACAACTAACAAACACTAAAAACCATTAAACTTCTAAAACATTAAAAGACTGTAAAAAAAACCTTAAAACCCTAAAATACAAAAAATCCTAAAAACCTTCAAAATCCCTAAAAAACCTAAAAACCATAAAAACAATAAAAACCCTAAAAATACCCTAAAACCCAATGAAAATGTAAATAATACCTAAAACCCCTAAAAAACCCATTAACACCATAAAAACCCCTAACAATCAAAAAACCCAAAAACCCCACTAAAAACTATAAAAACACTTAACCCCCCCTAAAAATATTAAAAAACTCTAAAAACCTTTGAAACCCAAAAAACACAAAAAGTCCCTAAAAATCCTAGAAAATACTAAAAACCCTCAAATCCTTAAAAACCCTAAAAACACTAAAAACCATAAAAATTATAAACGCCCACCGTAAAAATCCATGAATATGTTAAAAACCCTAAAAACACTAAAAAACCCCCTAAAAACCCTAAAAACCCATTAAACACATAAAATACACTAATAACCCATAAAACCTAAACCACTAAAAATTATAAAACCATTTAAACCTCTAAAAACATCAAAAACACTAAAAACCCTTAAACCCCTAAAAAATAAAAAAACAATAAAAACCTAAAAAACCCTGAAAACCCTAAAAACCTAAAAACCCCTAAAAACCCCTAAAAATCCTCAAAAAACCTAAAAACCCTAAATACACAAAAATAACAAAAAACATAAAAAACCACTAAAATCCATGAAAACCAAAAAAATCATAAAAATCCTTTAAAACCCCTGAAAATTAAAAAACCCTAAAAACCTTAAAAGCCCAAAAACCCAATAAAAGCTCTAAAACCCTCTAAAAATCTAAAACCCCTCTAAAACCCTTAAAATTTTAAAAACACCAAAAAACCACAAAATCCCTAAAAACCCAAAAGATTGTAAAAACCCTGAGAACCCTAAAAACCCAAATAACCCTTGAAAATCCCTAAAAACCCTCAAAATCCCTAAAAACCGTAAATACACTAAAAACCATAAAATTCCTAACGAACCACTAAAAATCCCTAAAAACATAAAAACCCTTAAAAACCGTTAAAACCCCCTGAAAACCATTGAAACCTTGAAAACCCCTAAAACCCTAAAACCCACTAAAAACTCTATAAACCCTTAAAACCCATAAAAACATTAACAAACTCTAAAAATACTTAAATATCCAAAAAAATTAGAAAAAAAATCTAAAAACACAAAAAGACCATTAAACCCGTAAAAAACACAAGAAACCCAAAAAACACCTGAAAACCCCTAAAACCCTCAAAATCCCTAAAAACAATAAAAAACCCTCAATTCCATACGAATCCTAAAAACCCCTAAAATTTCTTGAAAACATAACAACCCTAAAAATAACGAAAACCCCTAAAAACCATAAAAAACACTAAAAATCCATAAAACCCCTAAAAACTCTAAAAACCCTTCAAACCCTTAAAAACATTCAAAACTAAAAAAACCATAAAAATTCTAAAAACTCGAAAAAACCCTTAAAGACCCAAAAGACACAAAAAACACTAAAAACCCCTAAAAACATATGAAAAACCACAAAAACATCAAAATTCGTAAAAACCATAAAAAACCCTAAAAACTATAAAAAACCTACAAAAACCCTAAAAACCTAAAAAAACCATTAAAAACCATAAACCCTAGAAAACCTTAAAAACCCTAAAAACACATAAAACCCCTAAAACCACTAAAAACTCTAAAAACCCTTAAAAACCCTAAAAACCATAAAAATCCTAAAAAAACCCCTAAAACCCAAAGAAATGTAAAAAACCCTAAAAACCCTGAAAAACTCCCGAAAACCATTAAAATCCCAAAAAATCTCAATAAATCCTAAATACCCAAAAAACTATAAAAAATCACTAAGAAAATCTAAAAACCCTTTAAACCCGTAAAAACATTAAAAACCTCGAAAAAACCATAAAACCCCTAAAAAATAAAAAAAGAACGTAAAAACCCAAAAGACCCTAAAAATCTAGAAAACCCCAAAACCCCCCCAGAAACCTCTAAAATACCCTAAAACCCCTCAAAACCCCTCAAAACCCCTAAAAACCCCTAAAAACCAAAAAAATCATAAAAAACCACTCAAAACCATAAATACCACTAATAACCCTAAAAATCCATAAAAACCATAAAAACACTAAAAACTCTAGAAACCCTTAAAACCCTAACAACTTTATAAAACTCTAAAAACCTACAAAACCTAAAAAAACCCTAAAACCCCTAATAACCCTAAAACCATAAAAATCTTAAAAACTTTAAAAATCCATAGAATCAATAAAACCATAAAAACACTGAAAAACCACTGAAAACCATAAAAAACCCTGCAAACCATAAAAATCATAAAAACCCTAAAATCATTAGAAATTATAAAAGTCATTTAAACCCATAAAAATGTTAAAAAACACAAAAAAACCTTAAAATTCCAAAAAATACAGAAAAAAATCATAAAAACCAAAAAATCCCCTAAACCCATGAAAAAAACTAAATACCCTGAAACCCTCTAAGAAACCCTAAAGACTCTCAAAATCCCTAAAAACTCAAAAACCCACTAAAACCATACAAACACTAAAAACCCCTAAAAATCCATGAAGAAAATAAAAATCCCTCAAAACCCTAAAAACCCGGGAAAACCCTAAAACCCCTAAAACCCCTAAAACCCTAAAACCCCCCAAAACAGATAAAAACCATAAAACCCAAAAAGAAATCTAAAAACAATTAAAACACCTAAAAATTTAATAAAACTCTAAAAAACCTTAAACACCCTAAAAACTAATAAAACTATAAAAACCCATAAAGGCAATAAAAACCCCTAAAACCACTAATAACCCCTCAATGCCTTCAAATCCCTAAAAACTCTAAAATAACCTTAAAACAATAAAAATTCTAAAACCCCCCTAAAATCAAAGAAAATTTAAAAAAACAATAAAAAATGTGAAAACCATAACAACCCTTAAAAACATTAGAAGCCTAAAAATTCATAAAAACCCCACACCCACTAACCCCCCTCCCCTCAAAAAATCCATCAAGACTTAAAACCCCAAAACCCCCTAAAAACCAAAAAACCCCTAAAAACCTTAGAACCTAAAAGAATGATAAAACCCTAAAATCTCACTAAAAACTGTCAAAAACACTTAAAACCCTAAAATCCTTCAAAAATCTAAAAACCCCAAAAAGACTCAAAAAACACTAAGGACTAAAAAACTATAAAACCCCAGAAAAACCCTGAAAACCATGAAAAACCATAAAACCATAAAACCCCTTAAAATCCATAAAAACCCTAAAAAACCCTGAAAACCATAAAAATTCTAAAAAAACCCTAAAAATCAATGAAAATGTAGAAAACCCTAGAAACCCTGAAAAAACCCCTAAAAAGCATAAAACCCCCTAAAAACCTTAAAACCCTAAAAACCCATAAAAACCTGAATACACAACTAAAAACTCTAAAAAACCTTTAAAATGTTAAAAAACTCTAAAAAACCTCAAAACCCATAAAAACACCAAAAGACCCTAAAAACCATAAAACTGTAAAACCCCAAAAAACCTCAAAATCCCAAAAAATTCTAAAACCCCTAAAAACCATAAAAATCATATAAAACACCTAAAAATCATGAAAAATGTAAAAACCACAAAAACTTTGAAGAACCTTGAAATTTATAAAACCCCTAAAAACCTTAAAAACCCTAAAAAACCACTAAAAACTCAAAAAACCCCTAAAAACAATAAAAACTCTAAAAACCCTTAAAAGGAATAAAAATCTCAAAATAACCCTAAAAATCCAAAAAAATATACTAAAAACCTCAAAAACCCCTAAAAACCCGTGAAAACCCCTAAAAACACTCAAAATCCCTAAAAATACTAAAAACCCTAAAAACCATAAAAATCCTATAAAACCCCTAAAAATCTATGAAAATGTAAAAAACCCCTGAAAAACCCCTGAAACCCATAAAAACCCCAAAAACCATTAAATATCATAAAAACCCATAAAAACCTTAAACCCCACAAAAAACACTAAAAACCCTTTAACCCCTAAAAATGCTAGAAAACTCTAAAAACACTAAAACCCTAGAGAAATAAAAAAACCCTAAAAATTGAAAAAAGACACTAAACCCCCCCCCCCCAAACCCCTAAAAATACAAGAAAACCCATAAATATCTAAAAATACCAAAAAAACCCTAAAAAACCTAAAAACCATAAAAATACTAAAACCCCCTAAAAATCCATGAAAATATTGAAAACCCTAAAACCTTGAAAATACCCATAAAAACAAAAAACCTCTAAAAAATATAAATACCTCTAAAAACTTATAAAAACCTATAAACACTAAAATTATAAGAACCCTTAAAACCCCTAAAAATAGTAAATACAAAAGCCTTTAAAATCCTAAAAACTCAAAAAACTAAAAAACCCCAAAAGAACCCTAAAAACCCATAAAAACCCTAAAAACCTCAGAAAAACCTTAAAACACTCAAAACCCCTAAAAACCCAAAAAACTAGGAAAAACCATGAAACTATAAAAGCCCCTAAAAATTTTTAAACCCCCCAAAACCAATAAAAACATAAAAATCACTAAAAACTCAAAAAACCCTTAAAACCCCTAAAAATGTTAGAAACTCTGAAAAACTTTTAAAACCCTAAAAAACTCAAAAAAAACCTAAAAACCCAAAAAACCCTAAAACCCTAAAACCCTAAAAACCACTAAAAACACGAAAAACACAAAAAACCCTCAAAATCCTTAAAAACTGTAAAAACCATAAAAATCCTAAAAAACCCAAAAAATCCATGAAAATGTAAAAAACCCTAAAAAACCCTAAAATCCATAAACCCCCTAAAACCCTTAAAAACCCATAAAACCCCTTAAAAACACTAAAAAAACTCTAAAATATATTTAAAAACCTACAAAAATCAAAAAAGACCTTAAAAACCTCTAAAAATCCTAATACCCCTAAAAACCATAAAATACTCAAAATCCCTAAAAAACCCTAAAAAACCCTAAAAACCATAAAAATTTTAAATTACCCCAAAAATCAATGAAAACATATAAATCTCTAAAAACCCTAATAAAACCCCTCAAACCCCTAAAACTCCTAAAAACACTAAAAATAATAATAAAACCCCATAAAAATGTAAAAACCACTCAAAACTCTAATAACCCTTTAAACCCCTTAAAATGTTAAAAACTCTAAAAAACCTTTAAACCCCTAAAAATTAAAAAACCCCAAAACCCCAAAATACCTAAAAACCCCCAAAAAACCCTCAAAATCCTTGAAAACCCTACAAAACATAAAAACGCACAATAATCATAAAAATCACCTAAAAATCCAAGAAAATTTAAAAAACCCTAAAAACCCCATGAAAAACCATAAAAACCCCTAAAACCTTAAAAACCATAAAAACCCATAAAATCCCTAAAAACCAATAAAACTATAAAAAACCCATCAAACCCCTAAAAACGTTAAAAAATTATAAAAACCTTAAAAAACCTAGAAAACTCAAAAAAACCATAAAACCCAAAAAGACCCTAAAAACCATGAAAATACCTAAAAAACCTAAAAACAACAGAAACCCCCTAGAAACCATCAAAATATCTAAAAACCCTAAAATCCCTAAAAGCCATAAAAAATCCTAACAATCCTTTTTAAACCTTAAAACCCCTAAAAAACATAAAAACCCTAAAAACCTATAAAAATGTAAAAAAACTCAAAAAACCTTACAAACCCTAAAAAAATTAAAAACTCTAAAACCCCCAAAAGACCCTAAAAACTATGACAAATCCAAAAAACCTCAAACCCCATAAAAATTCTTTAAAACACTCAAAATCCATAAAAACCCTAATACCCCCTAAAAACCATAAAAATCATAAAAAGTCCCTAAAAATCCATTAAAGCTTAAAAGACCCTAAAAACCTTGAAAACCCACTGAAAACCATAAAACCCTTAAAACTGTAAAAGTCCCTAAAACCCCATAAAAATGTAAAAAAAATCTAAAAAACTTTAAAACCCCTAAAAACTAAAAAAACCCTAAAACCCCAAAAGACCCTAAAAATCCTAAAAACCATTGAAAACTCCCAAAACCCCTCAAAATCCCAAAAAACCCTTAAAAACCATAAAATTCCTAAAACCCCCTAAAAATGAATGAAGACATAAAAATTATAAAAAACTTAAAAAACCTCTAAAAACCATAAATAACCCTAAAAAATCTAAAAAACCACTAAAAACTCTAAAAACACTTATAACCCCAAAAAATGTTAAAAACTCTAAAAACCCATAAATGGCCTAAAAAGCTCAAAACAGAACCCTAAAAAACCTAAAAACCTAAACCCCCCCCCAAAAAACCCTAAATTCCATTGAAAAATCATAAAAATATATAAACCCTTAAAAACCCTAAAACCTCTAAAACCCATAAAAATTCAAAAACCCCAAAAAAACCCATGAAAAAATTAAAAACCCAAAACACCCTGAAAACCCCCTTAAAACCATAAAAACCCCTAAAACCTTAAAAAACCCAAAAAAAACCCAAAAACCCTAAAAAGAACTAAAAATATCAAAACCCTTTAAACTCCTCAAAATGTTAATAAACCTAAACTCAAAAAACCCATTAAAATCCAGAAAGACCCTAAAAACCTGAACACCCCTAAAAATCCATGAAAAAAAATTAAAAACCCAAAATACCCTTAAAACCCCGTAAAACCATAAAACCCCCTAAAACCGCAAAAAACCCCAAAAAATAAAAATATCCCGAAAAACCATATAAAACTCTCAAAACCCTTAAAACCCCTCGAAATGTTAATAAACCTATAAAACTCAAAAACCCCTTAAAAACCAAAAATACCCTAAAAAAACTAAAAAAACCTAAACACCCCAAAATCCATAAAAACCCTAAAAACCATAAAAATCAAAAAATCTCTAAAAATCAATAAAACATAAAAAACCTAAAAACCCTAAAAAACTCTAGAAAATCATAAAAACACCCAAAAACATTAAAAAACCCTAAAAACACATACAACCATAAAAAGAAACTAAAAACTCTAAAATCCCTCAAAACCCAACAAATGTTTAAAAACTCTAAGAAAATATAAAAACCTTAAAAACTGAAAAAGCCCAAAAATACCAAAAGTTCCTAAAAACCCTGAAACCCCCTGAAAAACCCTAAAAACCCACAAAATCCCTAATAACCCTAAAAAATCCTAAAAACCTTAAAATTCCTAAAACCACCTAAAAATACTTGAAAATGTAAAAAACCTTAAAAACCCCGAAAACCATAAAAACCTTTAAAAAACCCTAAAAACCCTAAAACCCATAAAAACCATAAAAACCCACTAAAAACTATAAAAACTATAAAAACCCTAAAATCATTAAATAAAACTCTAAAAACCCTTTAAAATCCTAAAAATCTCAAAAAACCCCACAAAGACCCTAAAAACCCAGAAAAAAAGATAAGAACCCTAAAAATCCCTAAAAAAACCTCAAAATCCCTAAAATCCCTAAAACCATAAAAATTCTAAAAACTCGTAAAAATCCATGATAATGTAAAATACCCTAAAACCACTTAAAACCCACTTAAAACCATAAAAACCCCTAAAAACATTAAAAAACACATAAAACCCTAAAAACTAACTAAAAACACTAAATACCCTTTAAACCCCTAAAAACTTTAAAAATCTCTAAAAAACATTAAAAACCCAAAAAACACAAAAAACCCTAAAATCCAAAAAGACCATAAAATCATGAAAAACCCTAAAAACCATAAAAAACCATTGAAAACCCATTAAAACCATCAAAATCCACAAATCCCTATAAACTCTAAAAACCATCAAAATCCTAAAAACCACCATAAAATCCATGAAAACATAAAAACTCTTGAAAGATCCCCGAAAACCAAAAATCCCTAAAACCCATAAGAAAACAATAAAAACCCATAAAAATAATAAAATCTTACTAAAAACTATAAAAACCCTTAAAACCCCTAAAAGCATTAAAAAACTCTAATTTTTCTTAAAAATCCTCAAAACTCAAAAAGAACTCAAAAAAAATCAAAAAGACCCTAGAAACCCTAAAAACCTCTAAAAACACTTAAAAAATCATAAACCCCCCCTTAAAAATCCATGAAAGCGTAAAAAACCCTAAAAACCTTGAAAAACCCGAAAACCCATAAAACCACTAAAAACATTAAAAACCATAAAAACCCATAAAACCTTAAAAACCAATTAAAAACTCTAAAACCCGTAATAATGTTAAAAACTCAAAAAACCCTTAAAAACTATAAAAAATTTAAAAAAAACCTAAAATCCCAAATAGATCCTAAAAACATTGAAAGCCAATGAAAACCTTGAAAACCCCTAAAAAACTAAAAAACCCCTAAAAACCATAAAAAACTTAAAAACCCTAAAAATCAATGAAAATGTAAAAAATAACAAACACATTAAAAACCCATGAAAACCATAAAAAACCCCTAAAATATTTAAAAAACCCAAAAATCCCAAAAATCCACAAAAAACCACTAAAAAATCTAAAAAAATTTTAAAACCCTAAAAACATTAAAAACTCAAAAATACCTTAAAACCCAAAAAAACCCTAAAAACCCTTGAAACCATCAAAATCCCTAAAATTCCTAAAAAGCCCTAAAAACCAAAAAAAATCCTAAAAAATCTCTAAAAATCCTAAAAACAGTAAGAAACCCTAAAAACCCATAAAAACACGAAAACCACTAAAAAATATAAAACCCCTTAAAACCCTTAAAAGGGTTTAAAACTCTAAAAAATCATAAAATCCCCAAAAAACTGAAAAAATCCCAAAAAACCCAAAAGACCCCCAAATCCTAAAAAAACCATAAAACTGCTAAAAACCCCTGAAAAAACCATAAATATCCCAAAAAAACTCTAAAACCCCTATAAATCCCTAAAACCCTTAAGAAACCAAAAAACCATAAAAACCCTAAAAACCCACTAAAAATCCATGAAAACGTAAAAGCCCTAAAATCCTTAAACCCCCATGAAAACCATAAAAACCCCTAAAACATTAAAAACCCATAAAAACTTGAAAAAACCATTAAAAACTCAAAAACCTTTAAAACCCCTAAAAAACCTAAAAACCAAAAAAATCCTTAAAAATCCATGAAAACAAAAAAGCACTAAAAGCCCTGAAACACACGTAAAAACCCCTAAAAATAGTAAAAACTCTAAAACCCATAAAAACCATTAAAACCCATAAAAATGTTAAAAAATCTAAAAACCCTAAAAAGCTAAAAAAAAGCCTTAAACCCCCAAAAGACCGTAAAGCCCCTAAAAATCCCTAAAAACCCTAAAACCCACTGAAAACACTAAAAGCCCTCAAAAACCCTAAAAACTATAAAAATCATACAACCCCCTAAATTCCATGAAAACATAAAAATTTATAAAAACCATAAAAACCTAAAAAACCTCAAAACCCCCTAAAATCCCATAAAAACTCTAAAAATCCACTAAAAACTCTAAAGACACTTAAAACTCCTAAAAACGATAAAAAACTCTAAAAGCCTTAAAATTGCTAAAAACTAAAAAAACCCTAAAAACAATAAAATACTATAAAACCCCTAAAACTTCCCAAAATCCCTAAAATACCTAAAAACACTAAAAACCATAAAAATCCTAAAAAACCCTAAAAAACCATGAAAACGTAAAAAACCCAAAAACCATGAAAAAGAATAAAAACCCAAAAAACATTAAAATACCATAAAACCCATAAAAACCTTAAAAAAACTAAAAATATAAAAACCATTAACACCCCTAAAAATGTTAAAAACTCTAAAAAACCATAAGAACAATAAAAACTCAAAAAACCCTAAAAACCAAAAAAGACCCAAAAACGCCTAAAAACCCTAAAACCCCCTAGAAAACCCTACACACCATAAAAATATCTAAAAACCCAAAACAACTCTAAAACCATAAAAATACCAAAAACCAATCAAAATCTATGAAAATGTAAAAAACCATTAAAATCTCGAAAAACCCCTAAGACCGTAAAAAACATAAAAACCCTAAAAACTACTAAAAAGCCTAAAAACTACTAAAAACTCTAAAAACCCTTAAAACCCCTAAAATGTTAAAAAAATCTAAAAAATCTTAAACCCCTTAAAAATAAAAAAACCTTAAGAATATTGAAAAACCCAAAAAATCCAAAAAATCCCTAAAAACCCTAAAAAACCCTAAAGACCCTAAAAATCCTAAATAACCTGTAAAAATCCTTGATAATTTAAAAAACCCTAAAACCCATGAAACCCCATAAAACCCATGAAACCCCTTAAAACCATAAAAACCTCAAAAATCAAAAATACCCATAAAACCCTAAAACCCGCTAAAAACTCTAAAAAACCATAAAAATCCTAAAAAAGTTAAAAAACATAAAAAACATTAAAACACTTAAAAACTCAAAAAGAAATTCCAAAAATTAAAAAAGAACTTAAAACCATTGAAACCCCCTAAAACCAGTCAATATCCCTAAAAACCAAAAAAAAAACCCATAAAAACCTAAAAATCCTAAAAAGCCCTTAAAAATCCATTAAAACGTAAAAACCCTAAAAACCCCTTGAAAACCATAATAATCCTTAAAAACCTTAAAAAACCCTAAAAACTCTAAAACCTTAGAGACACTAAAAATTCAAAACCCAAAAAAATGTTAATGTTTAAAAACCTCAAAAAACCATAAAAACTAAAAAAACACTAAAAACCCTAAAAACCTCTGAAAATAAAAAAAACACTCAAAATCCATATAAAACTTAAAAACCCTAAAAACTATAAAAATCATAAAACCCCTTAAAGTCCATGAAAACATAAAAAACCCTATAAACCTTAAAAATCATAAAAACCCTCTAAAACTCTATGAAAACTCCTAAAACCCCTAAAAACATTAAAGACACTAAAAACATTAAAACACATAAAAATCTCAAAAAAATCTTTAAAAACCCAAAAAAGACCCAAAAAACCTGAAAAACTATAAAAACCCTAAAAACCTTAAAAGACCCAAAAAACCAAAAAACCAAAAAAACCAAAAAAACCCTAAAAACCAAAAAAACCCTAAAAACCAAAAAAAACCCTAAAAACCAAAGAAAACCTAAATAACCCCTAAAACCCATGAAAACGTAAAAAATCCTAAAACCACTAAAAATATTTGAAAATGATAAAAACCCCTAAAAACCACAAGAAACCTTAAAAGCCCTTACAAACACTAAAAACCCACTAAAAACTCTAAAACCCCTTAAAAACCCTATAAATTTTAAAAACTCTAAAAATATTAAAAACAATAATAAACTCAAAAAAACCTAAAAACCCAAAATGACCCAAAAACCCGGAAAACCCATAAAACCCTAAACACCTCTAAAAACCATAAAAACTCAAAAAACCATAAAAATCCATGAAAACGTAAAAAAACCCTGAAACCCCTAAAACCCCTAAAACCCCAATAAAAATCCATGAAAACGTAAAAAACCCTAAAATCCTAAAAAACCATAAAAACCATAAAAAACCCTAAAACCTTGAAAACCCCCTAAAAACCCATAAAAAACTAAAAAACACTAAAAATGATAAAATCCCTTAAAACTGCAAAATAGCGTTAAAAACTATAAAAACCCTTTAAACCCCTAAATGAATAAAAAAATTGTAAATACCCAAAAGACCCTAAAAACCCTAAAAACCATGAAAAAGCCAACAACCCTTAAAATCCATAAAAACCCTAAAAACCCTAAAAACCATTAAAATCCTAAAAAACCCCAAAAAATCCATGTTAACGTAAAAAAACTAAAAACCCTAAAAAACCCTTGAAAACTATAAAAGCCCTTAAAAACCATAGAAACCCTGAAAACCCATAAAAAACCATATAAAACCACTAAAACCTCTAAAAACCCTTAAAATACATAAAAACTTTTAAAAACTCTAAAAACCCTTAAAAATTCAAAAAAACACAAAAAAAACCCTAAAAACCCAAAACACCCTTAAAACCTGGAAAAGCCTAAAAACCCTAGAAAAATGCACAAATCCCTAAAAACTGAAAACACCCCCCTAAAAACCCATGAAAACCCCTAAAAACCATAATAACCTTAAAAAAATTAAAAACCAATACAAACCCTAAAAACTCCTAAAACATTAAAAAAATCTAAACCATAAAACCCTAAAAAACTTAAAAACCCCTAAAAGCCCAAAAAGAGTCCAAAAACCCCAGAAAAACCAGAAAAACCCCAAAATAGCTAATAACCCATAAAGACTATAAAAATCCATGAAAACCATAAAACCACTAAAAAGTATAAAAGCCCTTCAAACCGCTAAAAAAATTAAAAAACTTAAAAAACATTAAAAACCCTAAAAACTAAAAAATATGCTAAAAAACCCAAAAAACCCCATGAAATCCCTAAAAACCCTCAATATCCCAAAAAACCCTAAAAAACCTAAAAATCCTAAAATCCCACCTAAAAATCCATTAAAACATAAAAACCCAAAAAACCCTGAAAACCATAAAACCCCTTAAAAACCTTAAAACCCAAAAAAACCCAAAGAAACCACTAAAAATCGAAAAACCCTCAAAACCCCTAAAAATGTTTAGAAATCTAACAACCTCAAAAACCCTAAAAATATCAAAAAAACTCTAAACACCCAAAAATTCCCTAAAACCCTAAAAAATTAAAAAACCTAAAAACCCATGGAAACCCTAAAAAACTCAAAAAATACTTACAAACCCGAAAAGACCCTAAAAACTCTGAAATTTTTTAAAAACCCTAAAAACTCCAAAAATACCCTAAAAACCCTAAAAACCTAAAAACCCATAAAAATCCCTAAAAACCCCTAAAACCCATGAAAATTTAAAAAACCTTAAAACTCTAAAAACACCTAAAAACTAAAAAAACCCATAAAAACCTTAAAAAACATTTAAATCCCCAAAATACCCTAAAAACCACTAAATAGTCTAGAAACCCTTAAAACCCATAAAATTGTTAAAAAATCTAAAAAATCTTAGAAGCCATAAAAAAACTCAAAAAAACCTTAAAACCCAAAATGACCAAAAAACTTTGTAAACCCCTAAAAACCCCAAAACATCTGAAAAACCTTAAAACCCCTTTAAATCTCTTAAAACCTTAAAAACCCTAAAAATATATATAAATCCTGAACCCTAAAAATTCCTAAAAACATAAAAAACTTTAAAACCCTGAAAAAACCTAAAACCCCAAACCCCCTCTTAAAAAGAAAAAACCCCAAAAAACCTTAAAACCCCATAAAAACCATCAAACTCATGGAAAACTCTAAGAACCCGTAAAACCCGTAAAAATGCTACAAAACTCTAAAAAACCTTAAAACCCCTAAAAACTCAAAAAAACCCCCCAAAACCCCCAAAATTCACAAAAAAACCCTGAAAACCATAAAAACCTCTGAAAATCTAAAAACCATAAAAAACCCAAAAAACCCAAAAAACCATAAAAATCCTTAAAAACATCTAAAATTATATGAAAACTTAAAAAACCCGAAAAATCTTGGAAAAACCCAAAAAACCATAAAAACCCCTAAAACCTTTAAAAACCCTAAATACCCCATAAAAACCGAAGAAACCACTAAAGCCTCTAAAAACCCTTAAAACCGCAAAAAAATGATAAAAAACCTTTAAAACCTTAAAAGAATAAAAAAAGTAAATACGCAAAAGACCCTAAAACCCTGAAAGACCCTCAAAATTCCAAAATCCTTAAAAAACCTAAAATCATAAAAAACCAAAAAAAAACCAAAAAAAATCCATGAAAACATAAAAAAACCTAAAAACCCAGAAAACCATAAAAGCCCCTAAAAATCTTAAAAACCCTAAAAACCCATAAAAACTCTATAAAATCACTAAAACATCTCAAAAGCCTTAAAATCCCAAAAAACACTAAAAAACTCAAAAAACCCTTAAAAATCCTAAAAAACTCAAAAAAAACCTGACACCCCAAAAAGACCCTTAAAACTCTGAAGATCCTAAAAAAACCCCAGAAAAAACCCTTAAATCCATCAAATCCCTAAAAACCCCTAAAAACCAGGAAAATTTAAAAACCCCTTAAAACTGTAAAAATGTTAAAAAAATCTAAAAAACCTTAAAAACTCTAAAAAACCTTAAAACCCCTAAAAACTAAAACCAATTCTAAACACCCAAAATGGCACTTAAAACCTAAAAAACCCTAAAAACCCTTGAAAAACCCCAAAACCCCTCCAAATCCCTAAAGACCCTAAAAATACCTGAAAATCATAAAAATCCTAAAAATCACTAAATATCCATGATAACATAAAAAACACTAAAAATAATGAAAAACCCCTTAAAATGTTAAAAAAATTCTAAAAACCCTTAAAAACCGAAAAAAACTAAAAAAACACTAAAAACCCCAGAAGACCCTAAAACCCTAGAAACCCCTAAAAACCTTGAAAAACAAAAAAAACCCACAAGATCCCTTAAAATACTAAAAAACCCTAAAACCATAAAAATTCTAAAAAACCCCTAAAAATCCATGAAAACATAAACATCCTAAAAACCCTGAAAACCCCTTGAAAGCCATAAAAATCGCGAAAACCCTTAAAAAATCCCGAAAACCATAAAACAACTAAAAACACTAAAAACATTTAAATCCCCTAAAAATGTTAAAAACTCTAAAAAACTCTAAAAACTTTTAAAACTCAAAAAAAAAACCCTTAAAACAACAAAAGGCCCTAAATTTCTTAAAATCCTCAAAAACCCAAAAAAATCTTGAAAACCCCTAAAAATCCTCAAATTCTCTAAAAATCCTAAAACCCCAAAAACCCATAAAAACCCTAAAAAACCATAAAAAACATAAAAACCCATAAAAACCCGAAAAATAAGAAAAATTCTAAAAACACTTTAAACCCTTAAAAATGTTTAAAAAAACTCTAAAAAACCATAAAACTCCCAAAACACAAAAAATCCTAAAAACCAAAAAAAGACCCTAAAACCCACTAAAAACCCCTAAAACCCCCTGAAGAACCCTAAAACCTATCAAAATCCCTAAAAACCCTAAAACCATAAAAATATTAAAAATATAAAAAAATCGCTAAAAATCCATGAAAACGTAAAAAACCATAAAAACCCTAAAAAAACCCCTGAAAACCATAAAACCCCTAAAAACCAAAAAAACCCATAAATCCTTAAAAACCTACTAGAACACTAAAAACCCTTAAAACCCATAAACGTTAAAAAACTCTAAAATCCTTCAAAACCCTAAAAAACTAAAAAGTACCCTAAAACCCAAAATGTCCCTAAATGCCTTGAAAAACCCTAAAAACCCTCAAAATCCCTAAAAACTCTAAAGAACCATAAAAGTCATAAAAATTCAAAAAACCCTAAAAATTTGTGAATACGTAAAAAATTATAAAAACACTGAAAAACCCCATGAAATCCATAAAACCCCCTAAAAACCATAAAAACACTAAAAACCAATAAAAACCTTAAAACCACTAAAAATGTTAAAAGACACTAAAAATACTTCAAAGCCCTAAAAAACTAAAATAACCATAAAAATCAAAAAAGATCCTAAAAACCTTGAAAACCCCTAAAAACCGTCAAAATATAAAAAAAACCCCTAAAAACCATTAACACCCATAAAAAACCAAAAAACCCTAAAAGTCCATGAATACATAAAAAACCCTAAAACCACTAAAAATCCCATTGAAAACCATAAAACCCCATGAAAACCATAAAAATTATAAAACCCTAAAACCATTTAAAATCGTAAAAAACCCATAAAACCCAAAAAAACCACTAAAAATCCAAAAACCCTTTAAACCCCTAAAAACGTTAAAAACTATAAAAACCTCAAAACCCTAAAAAACTCAAAGAAACTCTAAAAACCCAAAAATACTCTTAAAACCCTAAAAATCCTAAAAACCTTAAAACCCTAAAACCTCATAAAACCCCTAAAATCATTAAAGACACTAAAAACCTTAAAAACCCTAAAAAATAAAAAAATCATTAGAAACTCCAAAATACCCTAAAAACACTGAAAAACTATAAAAAAACCTACCCCCACCCCCAGAAATACCCTAAAAACCACTAAATAACTAAAAACCTAAAAAACTATAAAAATATCTAAAAAGTCATAAAATCCCTGAAAATATAAAAAACTCTAAAAATACCAAAAAAACACATGAAAGCTATAAAACCCCCTAAAAACCTTAAGCCTTCAACCGACAGCCCCTCTCGCGGCAGGGTGGAGTGGTGGCGATCCACAAGGAGATACACAGTGCCTCACAGATACAAACAGGTTCGATGTTTAATAATGTTGATGATCTAACAGTGTTGCGTTCACTTGGCGTGGCTGGAAGGAGCAGAAAACCACTGGTCATGAAGTATATTAGATGGATCCATCCAGTTCCATCATGGATAAAGGTTAACGTTGATGGCGTGACTCTTGGAGCTCCTGACCCATCGGGGTGTGGTGGTGTCTTCCACACCTATCGGGGCTTCTTGAAGGGCTGTTTCTTTTAGTTTCTTGGGGATGGTTGTGCTTATGAAGTGGAGATATGGGAGATCATAAAGGCTATGAAGTTTGCATGCAGTTCAATTGGTCACAGCTCTGGATTGAATCAGATTCGATGCTTGCGGTTTCTCCCTTAAAGGGACTTTCCAGGGACGTTCCTTGGAGACTTTTTCCGCATTGGATTGAGTGCCTTGACTTGTCTTGGAACATGAACCTCAATGTGTCTCACGCTTACAGGGAAGCTAATTCGGTTGCTGATGCCCTCTCCAAATAGGGGATTCAAGAGAGATCCTCAATGTGGTCTTTCGCCAACCCATCTATTGTATTATGTTCTTGGACACGGATCGGAAGGGAGAAATTCACACTCGCCCTTGTAGGCCCATCTTGTAGTTGTCTCGTTTATGTTTTATTTAAGTTTGGGGGGCTAGGCTTGCCTAGCCCCGAACCTCTTCTACCCTAAAAACCTTAAAAACATTAAAATCCACTAAAAATCATAAAAACCACTAAAAACTCTAAAAACCCTTAAACCTCCTAAAAATATTAAAAAATCTAAAAAATCATAGAAACCATAAAAACCCTAAAAACCACCAAAAACGTTAAAAATGATAAAAAGCCTTTAAACCCCTAAAACTCAAAAAACGCCTAAAATCTAAAAAAACACTAAAAGCCCTTAAAAATCATAAAAACCCTAAAAACCACTAAAACCCCTCAAAATCCCTAAAAACCATAGAGATCCTAAAACCCCCAAAAAACCTAAAAACCATGAAAACCACTAGAAACCCTCAAAATCCAAAAAACCCCAAACAACCCAGAATAACCCTCATAAAAAACTAAAAACTCTAAAAAACTTTAAACCCCCAAAAATGTTAAAAAACTATAAAAAACATTAAAACCCTAAAAAACTCAAAAAACCCTAAAAACCCAAAAGACCTTAAAACTCTAAAAAACCCAAAAAACCCTCAAAATCAATAAAAACCCTAAAACAATAAAAATTGAAAAAACCCCTAAACATTAAAGAAAACATAAAAACCCCTAAAACCGTTGAAAACCATAAACCCCCTTAAAACTTTAGAGGCCTAAAAATGCATAAAATCCCTAAAAAACCACTAAAAACTCTAAAAACCCTTTAAACCGCTAAAAACGTTAAAAAAATTAGAAAACCATAACAACCCTGAAAAACTCAAAAAAAACCCAAAGATCGAAAAGGACCATAAAAACCTTGAAAACCCCTAAAAACCCATGAATCCCCTGAAAATCCTCAAAATCATTAAAAACCCTAAAGAACCATAAAACCAATAAAAATTCTAAAAAACACCTCAAAATCCATGAAAACGTAAAAAACCCTGAAAACTCCTTGAAAATCATAAAACCACTAAAAACCTAAAAAACCCTAAAAACCAATAAAAACCCTAAAAATCCACTAAAACCCCTTAAAACCCTAAAAGGTTAACAAACTCTAGTTAACCATAAAAATCCTATAAAAATAAAAAAAACCCAAAAGCCAAAAATACCCTAAAAAGACAAAAAAAACCCTAAAAACCCTTGAAAACCCTAAAACCCCATAAAATCTCAAAAGCCCTAAAAACCCTAAAAACCATAAAAATACTAAAAATTCCCTAAAAATACATGAAGACATAAAAAACCATAAAAACCTAGAAAAACCACTGAAAAGTAACCCCCCCAAAAAAACATTAAAAAACACAAAAAATCCAAAAAAACGAATAGAAACTCTAAAACGCCTCAAAACCCCATAAAAACATAAAAAACCCTTAAATTATTTAAAAACACTAAAAAAACATAAATATCATAAAAATCCTAGAAACCCATAAAAACATAAAAACCCCCTAAAAGCCCATAAAAACCTTTAAACCCACTAAAAACTCTAAAAACCCTTAAAACCCATGAACACATTAAAAAACTCTAAAAACCTTTAAAATCCAAAAAAATCAGAAAAAAACCCTAAAAAACCCAAAAAACATTAAAAGCACCTGAAAGCCCTTAAGACCCGCAAAATCCCTAAGAAGCCTAAAAGCACTAAAAACCTTAAAAATCCAAAAAAAATCCAAAAAATTTAGGAAAATGTAAAAACCCTAAAAACCCTGAAATATCCACTGAAAATCATAAAAACTCCTAAAAAACATTAAAAACCCTAAAACCCCATAAAAACATTAAAACCCACAAAAAATGTTAAACCCCATAAAACCCTTATACATTCAAAAATCGAAAAAACCTTGAAACCCTAAAAAACTAAAAACAAACTAATACCTAAAAGACCTTAAAAACCCTAAAAACCCTAAAAACCTAGAAAACCCTGAAAACCCAAAAACACTAAAAAACCCTAAAACCCGAAAAAAACCTAAAAACCCCTGAAAAACCCTAAAACCCCTAAAAACCTCTTAGAAAAATTAAAAACCACTCAAAATCCATGAAAACCCTAAAAACCCCTAAAAACCCTAAAAACCATAAAAACACTAAAAATCTTAAAAAATCGTAAAACCCCTTAAAACCCCTAAAATCCAAAAAAAAACTATAAAAACCCTTAAAACCCCTAAAACCATTAAAAAACTCTAAAAGCCCGAAAAAACTAAAAAAAAACCCTAAAACACCAAAATACCCTAAAAACATTGAAATCCCATAAAAAACCTAAAACCCCTAAAAACTATAAAGATACTAAAAACCCCTAAAAACCCCTAAAACCATAAAAACATAAAAAACCCTGAAAATCCATAAAAACCCTATAAAACCACTAAAACCCAAAAATCCCTTAAAACCCATAAAATATCAAAAAAATAAAAAAACATTAAACCCCTAAAAACATTAAAAAAACTCTTAAAAATCTTACAAACCCTAACAACTAAAAAAGTCACTAAAACCCAAAAGCCCCTAAGACCCCTAAAAAACATAAAACCCCTAAAACCCAAAAAATCCCTAAAAACCCTAAAAAACCTTAAAACCCATAACAATCCTAAAAATATCTAAAAATCCATGAAAACTTAAAAAATCATGAAAACCCTCCAAAAACCATAAAACCCCAAAAAACTATAAAAAATCCCAAAAATCCATAAAACCCTAAAAACCATTTAAAAATTTTAAATACCCTTAAAACCCCTAAATACATTAAAAAATATACAAATCCATTAAAATCTTGGAAACCCTAAAAACCCCTAAGACCCTAAAAACCCATAAAACCCCTGAAAAATCCTGAAAACACTAAAACCCCCTAAAACCCTAAAACCCTAAAAATCCCTAAAAACCCTATAATCCATAAAAATCCTAAAAACCCTCTAAAAAGATTTGAAAAAATAAAAAACCCAAAAAACCCTGAAAAGCCCTGAAAACCATAAAACCTCCTAAAAACCATTAAAAACCCAAAAAAACCAAAAAAATACTAAAACTATAACAAAACCCCTTAAAAGCACTAAAAACGTTAAAAACTCTAAAAGACCTTTAAAACCCTGAAAAACTAAAAAAAATCTATAAACCCCCAAAAGAGCCTAAACCTCTGGATGAGGGTGTTGGTTGTTGTTTGAACCTTGGTGTTCTTGCTTGGTTTCTCTTTTCTTTTTTTGATTTTTCTTTTTTTGGCGTGGGTTGTAAGGGGTCTTTGGGTGTGGGTCATTTGACCCCTCCCCTCCCTTGTCTGCTGTGTCTCTTTTTTTCTTTCTAATAAATTTGGGGGGTTGGCAATAGCTAGACCCTTGCATCTTCCTTGCCTAAAAATCTTTAACAACCCCTAAATCCCCATAAAACTTCTAAAAACCCACTAAAAACTCTAAAAAATCATAAACCCTAAAAAACCCAAAAAAACCTAAAACCCCGAAAGACCCTAAAAACACGAAAACGACCAAAAACCCTAAAACCCTTAAAAAAACCTCAAATCCTTAAAAACCCTAAAAACCCTAAAAACCATAAAAATCCTAAAAACCCATTAAAACCCATGAAAACATCAAAAACCCTAAAAAACCTAAAGAAACCCCTAAAAACCATAAACACCCCTAAAAACCATACAAACCCTAAAAACCCATAAAAGCCCTAAAAACCCCTAAAAGCCCTAAAAACCCTGAAAACTAATAAAATTGTTAAAAACACCATAAAATATAAAACCCCTAAAACTCAAAAAATACTAAAACCCAAAAAGGCGCTAAAAATCCTATAAAACCCAAAAACCCTTGAAAACCCTAAAATCCCTAAAAATCTTAAAATAAACTAAAAACCATAAAAGCCTAAAAATCCCCAAAAAATCCTTGAGAACGTAAAAAACCCTTAAAATCCCATGAAAACCATAAACCCCCTAAAACCTTAAAAAAACCCCAAACCCATAAAAACCATAAAAACCAAATAAAAACTCTTAAACCCCTAAAAACATTAAAAACTCTAAAAAACATTTAAAACATTAAAAAAAACTCCAGAAAACCCTAAAAACCAAAAAGACCCAAAAAACCACTAAAAACCCTAAAAACTCTTGAAACCCTTTAAAATCCCTAGAAACCCTAAAAACCATAAAAACAATAAAAATCCTAAAACCCCCAAAAAATCTATGAAAATGTAAAAAAAACTTAAAAAACCATAAAAACCTAATAATCCACTAAAACTCTAAAACCCCATAAAACCCCTAAAAACATTAGAAAACTTTTAAAAAACTTAAAAACCTAAAAAGAAACAAAAAAACTAAAAACCGAAAATGGCACTAAAAACCCTAAAAAACCCTAAAAACACTAAAAACCCCTGAAAAATTCTAAAAACCCACAAAAACACTAAAACTCCTAAAAAATAAAAAAACCATCAAAATCCTAAAACCCCCGTAAAAATCAATGAAAGCAAAAAAACCCTAAAACCCTAAAAGACCGCTAAAAACCATAAAAACCTTAAAAAACCATAAAAACCCAAAAAACCACTAAAAACCCTAAAAACCCTTTAAGCCCCAAAAAAAGTTAAAAAACACTAAAAAACCTTAAAACCCCTAAAAAATCAAAAAAACCCTAAAACCCCAAAAATTCACAAAAAACCTGAAAACCCTAAAAACCTCTGAAAATCTCTAAGACCCATCAAAATCCCTAAAAACCCTAAAAAACCCAAAAAAACCATAAAAATCCTTAAAAACCTCTAAAATTATATGAAAACTTAAAAAACCCTAAAAATCTTGGAAAAACCCGAAAAACCATAAACACCCCTAAAACCTTTAAAAACCGTAAAACCCCATAAAAACCCTAAAAACCACTAAAGACCAAAAAAACCCCTTAAAACTAAAAAATGATAAAAAAAACCTTTAAAACCTTACAAGAATAAAAAATGTAAATACACACAAGGCCCTAAAACCTTGAAAGACCGTCAAAATCCTCAAAACCCTAAAAACCCTAACAACCCTTAAAATTCCAAAATCCTTAAAAAACCTAAAATCATAAAAAACCTAAAAAAACCCCAAAAATCCATGAAAACATAAAAAAACCTAAAAACCCTGAAAACTATAAAAGCCCCTAAAAACCTTAAAAACCCTAAAAACCCATAAAAACCCCTAAAAACCACTAAAACATCTCAAAAGCCTTAAAATCCCTAAAAAAATTAAAAAACTCTAAAAAACCTTAAAAATCCTAAAAAACTCAAAAGAAAAACTAAAACCCCAAAAAGACCCTTAAAACACTAAAAATCCTAAAACCCCAAAAAAACCCTTAAATCCATCAAATCCCTAAAAACCCCTAAAAACCAAGAAAATTTAAAAAACCCTTAAAACCCTAAAAAAGTTAAAAAAATCTAAAAAACCTTAAAAACGTTAAAAACTCTAAAAAACCATAAAACCCCTACTAACTAAAAAAAATTCTAAAAACCCAAAAAGGAACTTAAAACCTAAAAAACCCTAAAAACTCTTGAAAAACCCCCAAACCCCTAAAAATCCCTAAAGACCCAAAAAAACCTAAAAATCACTAAAAATCCATGAGAACATAAAAACACTAAAAATAATGAAATACCTCGGAAAACCATAAAACCCAAATAAACATTAAAAGACAATAAAATCCCTAAAAACACTAAAAACCACTAAAATTCTTAAACCCCTAAAAATGTTAAAAAAACTCTAAAAACCTTAAAAATGCAAAAAAACTAAAAAAACCCTAAAAAACCCAAAAGTCCCTAAAACACTAGAAACCCCTAAAAACCTTGAAAAACACCAAAACCCCACAAGATCCCTTAAAATACTAAAAACCCTAAAACCATAAAAATTCTAAAAACCCCCTAAAAATCCATGAAAACATAAAAATCCTAAAAACCATGAAAACCCCTTGAAAGCCATAAAAATCACAAAAACCCTTAAAAAATCCTAAAAACCCTAAAACCACTAAAAACTATAAAAACCATCAAATCCCCAAAAAATGTTAAAAACTCTACAAAACTCTAAAAACTTTTAAAACTCAAAAAAACCCTTAAAACAACAAAAGGCCCTAAATTTCTTAAAATCCTCAAAAACCAAAAAAACTCTTGAAAACCCCTAAAAATCCTCAAATTCTCTAAAAATCCTAAAACCCCAAAAACCCATAAAAACCCTAAAAAACATAAAAACCCATAAAAACCCAAAAAAATAAGAAAAATTCTAAAAACCCTTTAAACCCTTAAAAATGTTAAAAACTCTAAAAACCCATAAAAACTCCCAAAACACAAAAAATCCTAAAAACCAAAAAGAGAACCTAAAACCCACTAAAAACCCCTAAAAACCCCTAAAGAACCATAAAAGCTATCAAAATCCGTAAAACCCTAAAACCATAAAAATATTAAAAATCCTAAAAATTCGCTAAAAATCCATGAAAACGTAAAAAACCATAAAAACCCTAAAAACCCCTGAAAACCATAAAACCCCTAAAAACCATAAAACCCCATAAAACCTTAAAAACCCACTAGAGCTCTAAAAACCCTAAAAACCCATAAATGTTAAAAGAACTCTAAAAGCCTTCAAAACCATAAAAAACTAAAAAGTACCCTAAAACCCAAAATGTACCTAAATGCCTTGAAAACCCCTAAAAACCCTCAAAATCCCTAAAAGCTCTAAAGAACCAGAAAAATCATAAAAATCCAAAAAGCCCTAAAAATTTGTGAATACGTAAAAAATCCTAAAAACACTGAAAAACTCCATGAAATCCATAAAACCCCCTAATAACAATAAAAACACTAAAAACCCAAAAAAACCTTAAAACCACTAAAAATGTTAAAAACACTAAAAATACTTCAAATCCCTAAAAAACTAAAATAACCCTAAAAATCAAAAAAGATCCTAAAATCCTTGAAAACCCCTAAAAACCCTCAAAATACAAAAAAAAACCCCTAAAATCCATTAACACCCATAAAAATTCAAAAAACCCTAAAAGTCCATGAATACGAAAAAAACCCTAAAACCACTAAAAATCCCATTGAAAACCATAAAACCCCATGAAAACCATAAAATTTATAAAAACCCTAAAACCATTTAAAATCATAAAAAACCCATAAAACCCAAAAAAACCACTAAAAATCCAAAAACCCTTTAAACCCCTAAAAACGTTAAAAACTATAAAAAACTCAAAACCCTAAAAAACTCAAAGAAATTCTAAAAACCCAAAAAGACTCTTAAAACCCTAAAAACCCTAAAACCCCTTTAAACCCTAAAAACACTCAAAATTCATACAAACCTTAAAAAACCCAAAAAACGATAAAAATCATAAAATCCTTAAAAATCCATGAAAATGTAAAAAACCCTAAAGCCTTAAAAAACCTAAAAACCTAAAAACCCAAAAAATTCCTAAAACCCCTAAAATCATTAAAGACACTAAAAACCTTAAAAACCCTAAAAACTAAAAAAAATCATTAGAAACTCCAAAATACACTAAAAACCCAAAAAAACTATAAAAACCCTACCCCCCAGAAATACCCTAAAAACCTCTAAATAACTAAAAACCTAAAAAACTATAAAAATTTCTAAAAGTTCATAAAATCCATGAAAATATAAAAAACCCTAAAAACCCCAAAAAACACCTGAAAACTATAAACCCCCCTAAAAACCTTAAGACTTCAACCGGCAGCCCCTCTCGTGGCAGGGGGGAGGGGTTGCGATCCACAAGGAGATACACAGTGCCTCACAGATACAAACAAGTTCAATGTTTAATAATGTCGATGATCTGACAGTGCTGTGTTCACTTGGCATGGCTGGAAGGAGCACAAAACCACTGGTCTTGAAGTATATTATATGGATCCATCCACTTCCATCATGGATAAAGGTTAACGTTGATGGAGTGACTCTTGGAGCTCCTGGCCCATCGGGGTGTGGTGGCGTCTTCCGCACCTCTCGGGGCTTCTTGAAGGGCTGTTTCGTTCAGTTTCTTGGGGATGGCTGTGATTATGAAGTGTAATTATGGGCGATCATAAAGGCTATGAAGTTTTCATGCCAGTTCAATTGGTCACAACTCTAGATTGAATCAGATTCGATGCTTGCGGTTGCTGCCTTAAAGGGACTTTCCAGGGATATTCCTTGGAGACTTTTTCCGCATTAGATTCAGTGCCTTGACTTGTCTCGGAACCTGAACCTCAATGTGTTGCACGCTTACAAGGAATCTAATTCGGTTGCTAACGCCCTCTCCAAATAGGGGATTCAAGAGAGATCCTCAATGTGGTCTTTCGCCACCCCATCTTATTGTATTCCGTTATTGGACTCAGATTGGAAGGGTGGAATTCAAACTCGCCCTTGCAGGCCCATCTTGTAGCAGTCTCGTTTATGTTTTATTTAAGTTTGGGGGTCTAGGCTTGCCTAGGCCCGAACTTATTCTACCCTAAAAACCTTAAAAAACATTAAAATCCACTAAAAACCCTAAAAACCACTAAAAAATCTAAAAACCCTTAAACCTCCTAAAAACATTAAAACATTAAAGGGTTTTGGGGTGTGGGTCGTTTGACCCTTCCCCTCCCTTGTTTTTTGTGTCTCTTATTTTATTTCTAATAAATTTGTAGGGGACGGGAATAGCCCAACCCTCGCATCTTCCTTTCCCAAAAAACCCCAAACAACCCAGAAACAACCTAAAAACCCCTTAAAAACCCTAAAACCCCTAAAAACCCCTACGAAACCTTGAAAACCACTCAAAATCCCCAAAAACACTAAAAAACCCAAAAAACCTTAAAAACTAAAAAAACCCCTAAAAAGAATGAAAGCGTAAAAACCCTAAAATCCCCAAAAAAAACCCTAAAAACCATAAAAACACTAAAAACCTTAAAAAATCGTAAAACACCTTAAAAACCCGAAAATCCAATAAAAACTAAAAAAACCCTTAAAACTCCTAAAAACATTAAAAAAACTCTAAAATCCCAAAAAAACTAAAAAAACCTTAAAACACCAAAACACCCTAAAAACCTTGAAATCCCCTAAAAACCCTAAACACCCCTAAAACTATAAAGATCCTAAAAACCCCTAAAAACCCCTAAAACCATGAAAACATAAAAATCAATGAAAATCCATAAGACCCTATAAAACCACTAAAACCCAAAAATCCCTTAAAACCCATAAAATATCAAAAAAATAAAAAAAAAATTAAACCCCTAAAAACATTAAAAAAAACTCTTAAAAACCTTACAAACCCTAACAACTAAAAAAGTCACTAAAAACCCAAAAGACCCTAAGACTCCTAAAAACCATAAAACCCCTAAAACCCTAAAAATCCCTAAAAACCCTAAAAAACCTTAAAACCCATAACAATCCTAAAAAGATCTTAAAATCCATGAAAACTTAACAAATCCTGAAAACCCTCCAAAAACCATAAAACCCCAAAAAACTATAAAAAATCAAAAAAAATCCATAAAACGCTAAAAACCATTTAAATAATTTAAATACCCTTAAAACCGCTAAATACATTAAAAAATATACAAATCCATTAAAATCCTAGAAACCCTAAAAACCCTAAAAACCCTAAAAACAAATAAAACCCCTAAAAGCCGTGAAAAACCCTGAAAACACTAAAACCCCCTAAAACCCTAAACCCCTAAAAATCCCTAAAAACCCTATAATCCATAAAAATCCTAAAAGGCCTCTAAAAAACTTTGAAAAATTAAAAAACCCTAAAAACCCTAAAAACCCCCGAAAACCATAAAACCTCATAAAACCCATTAAAAATCCAAAAAACCCAAAAAACCCAAAAAAATACTAAAAAAATACAAAACCCCTTAAAATCACTAAAAACGTTAAAAAACTCTAAAAGACATTTAAAACCCTGAAAAACTCAAAAAAAATCCATAAAACCCCAAAAGAGACTAAACCCCTGAAAACCCTAAAAACCCTTAAAATCTTCACAAAACCCTAAAAACCCAAAAAAATCCAAGAAAACATAAAAAAACCCTAAAAACCTGAAAAACCCCAAAAAACCATAAAAACTCCTAATGATCTTAAAAATCCCATAAAACCACTAAAAACTCCTAAAACCCATAAAACCCCTAAAATGTTAAAAACTTTAAAAAACATTAAAGTAGTAAAAAACTCTAAAAAACCCCTAAAAACAAAAAAGGCCTTAAAAACCCTGAGAAACCCAAAACCCCCTCAAAATCCATAAAAACCATAAAACCCTAAAAACCATAAAAATCCAAAAAATGTGTAACAATCCCTAAAAAAGTAAAAAACCCTAAAACCCACTAAAAACTTTAAAAACCCTTTAAACCCTTAAAAATGCTAAAAACTCTAAAAAACATTAGAAACCTTAAAAAAACTCAAAAAAACCCTACAAACCCAAAAAGACCAAAAAACCCTAAAACCCACCTAAAAACATTAAAAAAACTCGAAAAAACCAAAAAGAACCTAAAAACCTTAAAAATCCCTAAAAACCCTAAAAACCCCTGAAAACCCTAATAAACCTCATAATCCAAAAACCCCTAAAAACCATAAAAATCATAAAAAACTCTTAAATGTCCAAGAAAACATAAAAAACCCTAAAAACCCTTAGAAACCCGTTAAAACCATAAAACCCCTAAATATTTTAAAAAATATAACTCCATAAAACCCTAAAAACCACAATAAAAGCTCTAAAAACCTTAAATACCTAAAAAATACATGAAAACATAACAACACCTAAAAACACCAACAAACATTAAAAACCCTAAAACCCATAAAAACCCTAAAACCCCTAAAACATTAAAAAACTCTAAAAATTTTAAAAACACTAAAAATATTGAAAAACCCTCAAAACCCTCAAAACCCCTGAAAACCTAAAATACCCCAAAATCCCTAAAACCCCTAAATGCCATAAAAAACCTAAAATATCATCAAAAAACCCCGAAAACGTAAAAAACCATAAAAACCCTAAAAAACCCCTGAAAACCATAAGACCCTAAAAATCTTAAAAAATCCCTAAATACCCATAAAACCCCTAAAAACCCACTAAAAACTCTAAAACCCCATAAAACCCTAAAAAACTCAAAAAACCTAAAACCCCAAAAGACCCTAAAAACCCCAAAACCACTAAAAACCCTAAAACCTCTAAAAAACTCTCAAATCCTTAAAAACCATAAAAACCATAAAAATCCTAAAAACCCATTAAAACCCATGAAAACATCAAAAACCCTAAAAACCCCTAAAAACCATAAAACCTCTAAAAACCATAAAAACCCTAAAAACCCATAAAAGCCCTAAAACCACTAAAATCCCTAAAAACGTGAAAACTCATAAAATTGTTAAAAACACTAGAAAACAATAAAATCCCTAAAACTCAAAAAATAATAAAACCCAAAAAGGTGCTAAAAATCCTACAAAACCCAAAAACCCTTGAAATTCCTAAAATCCCTAAAAATCCTAAAATATACTAAAAACCATAAAAGCCTAAAAATCCCCTAAAAATCCTTGAGAACGTAAAAAACACTTAAAACCCCATAAAAACCATAATAACCCCTAAAACCATAAAAAACCCAAACCGATAAAAACCTTAAAAACCAACTAAAAACTCTTAAAACCCTAAAAACATAAAAACTCTAAAAAACCTTTAAAACCTTTAAAAACTACAAAAAATCCTAAAAACCAAAAAGACCCAAAAAACCACTAAAACCCCTAAACACCCATGAAACCCTTTAAAATCCCTAAAAACCCTAAAAACCATAAAAACAATAAAAATCCTAAAACCCCCTAAAAATCTATGAAAATGTAAAAAACACTTAAAACCCTTGAAAACGATAAAACCCCTAAAAACCATAAAAAAATTAAAAAACCATAAAAACCTAATAATCCACTAAAACTCTAAAACCCCATAAACCCCCTAAAAACATTAGAAAGCTTTTAAAAAACTTAAAAACCTAAAAAGAAACAAAAAAAAAAACTAAAAACCCAAAATGGCGCTAAAAACCCTAAAAACCCTAAAAACTCTAAAACCCCCTGAAAAATTCTAAAAACCCACAAAAACACTAAAACTCCTAAAAAATAAAAAACCCATCAAAATCCTAAAACCCCTGTAAAAATCAATGAAAACATAAAAAACCCTAAAACCCTAAAAGACCCCTAAAAACCATAGAAAACCATAAAAACCTTAAAAACCCATAAAAACGCATAAAACCACTAAAAAATCTAAAAACCCTTTAAGCCCCTAAAAAATTAAAAAAAACACTAAAAAACCTTAAAAACCATAAAAACTCAAAAAAACCATAAATACCCCAAAATAACCTAAAACCCCAGAAAACGCCAAAAAAAATGCTAAAACCACTAAAAACTCTAAAAACCATTAAAATCCTTAAAAACCCTCAAAAACCTAAAAAATCCTAAAAATCCATGAAAACTTAAAACACCCTAAAAACCTTGAAAAACACCTAAAAACCATAAAATACCTAAAATAAAAAAAAACTTAAAAATACATAAATATATTTAAAAACTACTAAAAACTCTAAAACCCCATAAGACGCCTAAAAATGTTAAAAGTGCATTAAAAAACATTAAACACCATAGAAACTCAAAAAATAAAAAAAAAATCCCCAAAAGACCCTAAATACCATAAAAACCCCTAAAAAACCTAAAAACCACTGAAAACTATAAAAACAATCAAAATCCATAAAAACCTAAAAAGCCCTAAAAGCCGTAAAAATCCTAAAAAACCCATAAAATCCATGAAAATGTAAAAAACCCTAGATACCTTGAAAACCCACAAAAAACAACCAGGCTTTCTAAAAGCTGTGCGGTGGGAGATGGTGGTGTTCTTCAGATCTAATGTCCCTTCAACGATGCTTTTTCCATGGTGGGAAGTCTTAACATTGGCATTCTGAGAATCTGTATGGGGAACTGTTGACCTGGTTTTGCTCGGGTCATCACGCGCTGGGGCCGATTTGTGGACTTCAAAGAAAATGAAGGTTCATTTCTGGGACTCCTTTTCGTTGCTTGATGTTGATGCTGGTCTGGATCAGAGTTGTGTTTTGGTTTCCCTGTTGGGCTATGGTGGTCGGTCCACAGAGTGTTGTGGGATTGGTTTGGTGCTGGGTGATGGTCATGGCATGAGGTACTGGATGTTGTCTGCTCTTGGTGTGCGATATCTGGGTGGATGGAGGAGTTCATTAGTTACGGGTCTTCCCAAGGAATTTTGGGTGCTGCGGATTGGTCCTGGAGAGAGGGCTACTGGTCCTGTAATGCTAGTAGTGCAGCTAGATGTGAAATGATGGATGAAAATTACTAGATGTTGAGTCTTGATTGGTTTGAAGGGAACAATTTCTGGTTATTGGGATGATGGTTGTTGTTTTCTGCTTATAGAGGTGGTGTAATATGTGATGCCGATGCATGGTCCGAGTGTTGGTAGGGGTGTGTGGATGAATCAATTGTGGATTGGTGGTGGTACTGGTTATTCGTGGTGACTGGTCTGCTTGAGATGTTTGGTCAGGAGGCGCTAAATGCTTGGTTAAGTCATGATGGTTATGATGGTTGCTGGAAAATGATAATTGGTACGTTGGGGGGTGTTTGTCTAGGTGGTTCTGGATTAGAATTTGAGCTACTGGATGTTGTTTGCTAATTGGCTGGGAGAAAAACCCTGGCCCTGAAAGTGTTGAAGAAGATGTTGGTGATGAAGTCAATGGATGTTGGAAATTGCGCTGCTGGATACTGGTTGCTGCTTAGCTGGGAGCTGAAACTGGGTTGTTGAATATGCTACCGATGGTTTTGATGCTGCTAGATGCTGGTTGTTGATTGGTTGGGATGTGATGTTGGGGAAATTTTAGTTTTTTTCTGTGTTGTTTGGTTTTGTGTGCTTTTTGGTTTTTTTTGGGTGTGGGGTTGTAAAGGGTTTTTGGGTGTGGGTCGTTTGACCCCTCCCCTCCCTTGTCTGCTACATCTTTTTTCTCTAATAATTTTTTTTGGTGGGGGGGGGGTCCGGAATAGCCTGACCCTCGCATCTTCCTTGCCCTAAAAATCTTAAAAACTCTAAAACCCATAAAATCCTAAATCCCATTAAAAACTCTAACAAACTTTAAAACCTCTAAAAATGTTAAAAAATTCTATAAAACATAAATAACATTAAAAAACTCAAAAAATCTCCTAAAAACCAAAAAGTCCCCAAAACCCTGAAAAACACTAAAAACCCCCTAAACCCCCCTCCCAAAAAATAGTAAAATCCCTATAAATCCTTAAAAATATTTAAAAACATGAAAAACCATAAAAATCCTTAAAAAAAATATGAAAATGTAAATACCCAAAAAACATTGAAGACTGTAAAAAACCCTAAAAACCATAAGAAAACCCCCTAAAAACCATAAAAATCATAAAAACCCCAAAAATCTATGAAAACATAAAAAACCCCAAAAACCCTAAAAAACTAATCGAAACCATAAAAATGTATAAAAACCTTAAAAAATACACAGAAACCCTAAAAAACACTAAAAACTCGAAAAACCCTTAAACCCCCTAAAAAATTTTAAAAACTCTAAAAAACTTGAAAACCCAAAAAAACTCAAAAAATACTAAAACCCCAAAATGACCCTAAAAACCCCAAAAACCCCAAAAACCCCAAAAACTCCTTAAAAACCATAAAAACCCACAAAATCTCTAAAAAGAATAAAAAACCCTATAAACCATAACTATCCTAAAACCTCCCTAAAAATCCATGAAAACATAAAAACCCTAAAAACCCTGTAAAACCACTAAAAACTCTAAAAACCCTAAAAACATAAATAACCCTAAAACCCATAAAACCCTAAAAACCACTAAAAATTATAAAATCCCTTAAAACCCCCAAAAACATTAAAAAACTCTAAAAAACCAGAAAACCTCAAAAAACTCAAAAAACCCTGAAATCTCAAAAAGACCCTAAAACCCCCAAAAAACCCTAAAACCCCTCAAAATCCTTAAAATCCCTAAAAACCATAAAAAATACAAGAAAACATAAAAATCCCAAAAAATCCACAAAAAACATCAAAAACCATTTAAACCCCTAAAAATGTTTAAAATCTCTAAAAAACCTTAAACCCCTAAAGACTGAAAAAAAACCCAAAAAGACACTAAAAACCCTAAAAAACCCTAAAAATCTGAAAAACCCTAGAAACCCTTGGAATATACTAAAAATCATAAAAACCCATAAAAGCCTAAAAATACCTAAGAAGCATAAAAATCCTAAAAAACCCCTAAAATCCATTAAAAAGTAAAAAACCCTAAATAATCCCTGAAACCCATAAAACCCTAAAAAATATAAAACCCTAAAAACCCATTAGAACCCTAAAAAACCACTAAAAACTCTAAAATCCATTAAAACTCCTAAAAACATAAAAAAACTCCAAAAAAAACTTAAAATGATAGAACCCTAAAAAACCCTAAAACCCCCTGAAAAACACTAAAAACCCTAAAAACCCAAAAAACCAGAAAAACTATAAAATCCTAATCATACCCCTAAAAATCCATGAAAACCTAAAAATCCATAAAACCCTAAAAACCCTAAAAACCCTAAAAACCATTAAAACCCATAAAAACCGTAAAAACCCCTAAAAACCATAAAAACCCCTAAAATCCCCTAAAACCCCTAAAATCCACTAAAAACTCTAAAAACCCTTTAAACCCCTAAAAACGTTAAAGAACTCTAAAAACCCTTAAAACCCTAAAAAACTCAAAAAAAACCCATAAAAACTAAAAAAAACCCTAACAATCATTAAAAAACCTAGAAAACATGATAAATCCTAAAAACCTTGATAATCCCTAAATATTCTAAAAACAAAAAAAACCTCAAAATCCATAAAAATCTATTATAATGTAAAAACTCTAAAACCATTAAAAACCCCCTAAAAACAATAAAAAAACCCTAAAAAACAAAACCCTAAAAACCCATAAAAATACTAAAAACACACTAAAAACTCTAGAAAGCCTTAAAAACCCAAAAAATGTTAAAAACTATAAAAACCTCAGGAACCCTAAAAAACTCAAAAAACTCCTAAAAACCCAAAAAGACCCAAAAAAATCTAGAAACCCCTAAAACACTAAGATCCCATGAAAAATGTCTAAAACCGCTCAAAATCCCTAAAACCCCTAAAAATCATAAAAATCCTAAAAAACTCCTAAAATCCATGAAAACATAAAAACCCTAAAAACCCATTAAATCCATCAAAAACACTAAAAACGTTTAAATCCCAAAAAACATATAAAAGCCCTAAAAACCCACTAAAATTTCTTAAGACCATAAAAACCTCTAAAAACATAAAAAAACTATAAAAAACCTTAAAAACACTAAAAAATTCAAAAAAACCCTAAAAACTCAAAAAGACCCTAAAACCTCTAAAAACCCCTAAAACCCCCTAAAAACCCTCAAAAACCCTAAAACCTTAGAAATCCTAGGAAAACCCTAAAAATCATTAAAAATGTAAAAAATCCTAAAAACACCTAAAAACCATAAAACCCCCTAAAAACCTTAAAAACCACAAAAAACCCCATAAAAACTAAAAGCCCACTAAAAAGTCTAAAAACCATTAAACCCCCTAAAACGTAAAAAACTCTAAAAACCATAAAACAAAAAAAATACATAAAAACCTAAAAGACCCTAAAAACCCCCAAAAAACCATAAAAACCCTCAAATTCCCCAAAAACCCTAAAAACCGTAAAAAAACAAAAAATCCGAAAAGAAACCATAAAATCCATGAAAATGTAAGAACCCTTATAACCCCTGAAAACCATAAAAACCAAAAAAACATAAAAAACCCCTAAAAACACATAAAATCCATATAAAACCACTAAAAACTCTAAAGCCCTCAAAACCCCTAAAAAAGTTACAAAAATTAAAAATCCTCAAAACCCTAAAAGCGTAAGAAGAACCCTAAAGCCTAAAAAGACCCTAAAACCCATAAAACACTTGGAAACCCTTAAAAATCCTCAAAATCCCCAAACCCTAAAAAATTTATAACCCCATAAAAATCATAAGTAACAACTAAAAAAATCAAAAAACCATTAATACCCCGAAAAAGGTTAAAACCCCAAAAAATCTTTAAAACCCTAAAAAACTCCAAAAACCCCAAAAGGCCCTAAAAACCTCCAAAACTCGTAAAATCCCTAAAACCCCTCAAAAACTCTAAAAACCCTAAAAAACCCAAAAAACCAAAAAAACCATAAAAGCCTAAAAAACCCCTAAAACCCCTGAAAACCTTAAAAAACCTAAAAACCCATAAAACCCAAAAAAATCAGTAAAAACTCTAAAAACCCTTAAAACCCCTAAAAATGTTAAAAACTCTAACCAACCTTAAAACCCCTAAAAACTCAATAAAAAACATGAAAACCCAAAAGACCCAATAACCCCTTAAAAACCATAAAAACCATAAAAACCCGAAAAACAATCAAAATCCCTAAAAGCCTAAAAAACCCTACAACCCATAAAAATCCTAACCCCCCCTCCCAAAAAAATACATAAAAATGTAAAACCCCCTAAAAACCCTGAAAACCATAAAACCCCGAAAAACCTTAAAAAAATACTAAAACCCCATAAAAACCCTAATGACCCACAAAAAACATTAAAACCCCTAAAAATGTTTAAAAACTCTAAAAACTTTAAAAGCCCTAAAAAACTCAAAAAATCCATAGAACCCCCAAAAGACCCTAACCCCCCCCCCCCCCCCCCAAAACCCTAAAAACCATTAAAACCCCTCAAAATACTGAAAACCCTAAAAATACATAAAAACCAAAAATATCCTAACACCCTCCTAAAATCCGTGAAAATGTAAAAAACCAGGAAAACCCTAAAAAAACCCTAAAACCCTAAAAACCCCAAAAAACCTTAAGAAAACCCAAAAAAGCAATAAAACCCCAAAAAAACCCACTAAAATCTCTAAAACCCTTAAACCCCCTAAAATTGACAAAAAACTCTATAAAACCTTTAAAACCCTAAAGAACTCAAAAAATCCTAAAAACCCAAAAAGGTTCTAAAAATGTTAAAAAACCCTAAAAACCCTAAAAACCCTTAAAAACCTCAAAATACCAAAAAACCTTAAGAAAACCAAAAAACCAAAAAACAACCATAATAAACCCCTAAAAATCAACGAAAATGTAAAAAACACTAAAAACCCCTTAAAACACCTAAAAACCATTAACCCCCTAAAACCATAAAAACCCTAAAAAAATACTAAAAACTATAAAAACCCTTAAAACCCTAAAAATATTAAAAATATTTAAGGAACCAAAAAAACAATAAAAAGCTCAAAAAATCCCTAAAACCCAAAAGGATAAAGAAAACCCTAAAATACCCTAAAAACTATTGAAAACCTTAAAACCCTAAATATCCATATATTCCATTAAAACACTAAATACCAAAAAATCCTAAAAAACCCCTAAAAATCCATGAAAATTTAAAAAAACCTAAAAATATTGAAATCCCTATGAAAAACATAAAAACCCATAAAACCCAAAACACCCTAAAAAATCGCTGAAAATTGTAAAAAACCCTAAAAAACCCTTGAAACCATAAAAACCCCTAAAAACATTAAAAACTAAAAAAACGATACAAACCACTAAAAATTCTAAAAACCCTTAAAACCCCGAAAAATGTTCAAAAACTCTAAAAAACTTTTAAAATGTAAAAAAACTCTAAAAACATTAAAAACCCTAAAAAACTAAAAAATTCCCTAAAAGACCCTTAAAATTCTGAAGACCCCCTAAAAACCCTAAAAACCTTCAAAATCCCTAAAAACCCCTAAAAACCATAAAAACCCATAAAAATCCATGAAAACTTAAAAACCCTAAAAACCTAGAAAACCCCCTTGAAACCACAACCCCCCCCCCCAAAAAAAAACATTAAAAACACTAA
>OY728137.1:541367488-541423559 GCA_963277665.1 Viscum album
GGGTTTTTTTTAGTTTTAGTGGTTTTTTTTGGGTTTTTAGGGGTTTTAGGGCAGAAGAGGTTCGGGACTAGGCAAGCCTAGCCGCCCAATCTTAATTAAAAAGAAAAAGGAAACTACAAGATGGGCCTTAAAGAGCGAGTATGAACATCGCCCTTCCGATTTTAGTCCAAGAACGCAATACAAAAAGGTGGGGCCATAAAGGACCACATTGAGGAGCTCTCCGCAATCGCCTATTTGGAGAGGGCGTCAGCAACCGAGTTAGCTTCCCTGTAGGCATGCGAGACATTGAGGTTCAAGTTCTGAGACAGCTTAAGGCATTCGATCCAGTGTGGAAAGAGTCTCCAGGGGACATCCCTGGAGCGTCCCTTTAACGCATCAACTGCAAGCATCGAGTCATACTCAATCCAAAGCAGTGACCAGTTGAACTGGCATGCAAAATTCACAGCCTTTATGATTTTTATGGGGTTTTTAGGGTTTTTAATGTTTTTCATTGTTTTTTATGGGTTTTCTAGGATTTTTATGTTTTTAGAGTTTTTTATGGGTTTTAGGGATTTTGTGGTGTTTTAGGGGTTTTCAGACATTTTTTGGGGTTTTTTGGGTTTTTTGTGGTTTTTTGAGTTTTTTAGGGTTCTAATATTTTTTAGAGTTTTTTATGGTTTTTATGGGTTTTGAGGGTTTTGAGGGTTTTGAGGGTTTTTAGTGGGTTTTTATGGTTTTATGGGGTTTTAGGGAAAGGAAGGTGCAGGACCAGGCTATCCCTGGCCCCCCAAATTTTATCAAAAGAAAATAGTCCACGCATACAAATGGAGGGGTAGGATCAAATGACCCACACCCAAAAGCCCCATAACACCCCCTACAAACCAAAACCCCACAAGATCCAAAAAACAAATAATAGAACAAGTCAGTCAATGTCATCTCCAAAGTCATAAACTAGGTATGCACCATAAGGGTCATCAACCACCCCATATCTGGCAGCCACATTAGCAAAGCAGAAGTCTTAGTCCACCTCTGTGTCCATAGATTCCCATCCCAACTCAAAGTCCTCCTGCAGTCTAAAAAGTGTCAGGCACTTCTCCCCGAGCCTCTCCTACTCTGAGGTGTGTGGAGGGCCCTCTCGCTTGTTGGATTTTATTTTCAGCTTAGCCACCCTTGAGGTAGCCTAGGTCACCATGGGCCGAGGGAGAGAAGAATAATCCCTCCTCTGCCTCCTTTTTGGGGGGGCTGAGGTGAAACCATCAGCATGAGCTAACTTCTCATATAGGATGTTGTCACTGGCTACACTTGAGGCCCCCATGTCACCATCCTAGTTCACCTGCCCAAAGGACACTCCATCCACCTTTTGAGAGGCATCCCTTTGCTTAGACCCTTCCCTCTTGAACTGGTCCATATTGGCGTTTATCCTATGGTCATCCTCAGCAAACATCTCACCCAATATTTTAGCCTCATCCTCGAGGGAGACCCTTGGCTGTTCCACGACCACCATGTCATGCAGAATCACACAGTGGTCTTCAGTGGATGAGGCCCCATGAACCACCATGGCCATCTGCAAATACAGGGCCATACCTCCTTCACCCTTTTTTCCATCAATCTCTGACAGTGGAAGTCCAACTCTGTCCTCTGCATGATCTGCACCGACCTCTTCACAATGAAATGTTGGAAAAACCCCCAGGTCAGCCCTTCTAAATTCACCACACCCAGGGGTTAACACTAAGGGGTCATCTGTGCTCCGACCAGGGGGCCCCTCATCAAAGATGATGGTCTTCTTCCCAACCATGACCAGCTCTTTCCCAACCACAATCATCTCCTTCCCATTTCTAGCCATCTCCTCCTGCTCATCCACCTCCCCCTACTTGGACACCCCCTGTACAACATCACCACTAGCTGACTCAACCAAATCAAACTTCTCAAACCTATTACTCAGAGCACCAACATCCATATCCAGCAACTTGCTTCTACTGTCCTATCCACTATCGTTTCTCAAAGCCACTGTAACACAACCATAGGGGATGCATCAGGGGGATCTCTTTGTTTCCAGGCCCTACCATGTCCCTCTTCTAAGCCACATTTCCCTACTCCTTCCCCCCCTTTAAACTCACTACTTCCACTTAGAGCCACACCTTCATCAGTGCGCATCACCTTTGCGCCAACCCATCCCATTTCACAATGATTCGCAGCCAATTCCAGACTCATGCCACCTGAAGCCGCCACTGCTACCTCCATATCACTCCCAACTTTCAAATCCGTTTTTAGCCACTCAAAAACTGTAACAACCATTAGATGGGTGGTCAGTAGCTTGGGAATTCCCATGACTTCCTACACCTCCATTGCATTCTGGCCGCCCTCACTAGACCCAGCCTATGTCAGATTCATGCCACTCCTATACTTGGAACCATAGCCGTAAGCCTGATCACTATGCCCAAATTTCCATCAAGAAGAACATAAGTCAACCCATGATTAAAAAACCACTGGTTGCTTCCATCAAATCTCCTCACCCACAACAATATACACAAAATTCCACCGGATCCTTAAAAGCATCAACTACGACAAAAGACCTCGAAGAAATTGGGTGACATAGGCCCTGAGTTTGACTATCCACACATAAAAACCTTTCGACCAGATTACCTAACATTGAGATAATAGAAATATTTTGAAAAGGAAGGGGAAGTTTGAGAAATCTAATCCAAGTCGCAAACATGGGGATTTGCGTTTCAGATGAAGGTCAAAATTCCACCGTAATAGGGATAATCAAGCCCCATTGCAGCTTCGGGGTGCCACAAACCAAAAAAGAATAAGATCCTCCTTATATGAAAATAAAATCATTATATGATCACTATTAATGAGACCCACCTTCACGCAGTCTTGGAGATCCCAATGCTTAAAAACAAACCTATAAAAAATGTCAACTAGGGGGAACCACTTTAGAAATCTTGCAACCAGAGTCATACGATGAAACGCAGAGGCTTCATTGAACTTCTGTATTGAAATAAGAAGCTGTGTGCGAACTTCAAAAAGTTTCATCACCTTCGGGAAAAGCTCAGTCTACAGAAAAGAAGTCAACAAGTCAGGAGATGAGAACAGGATGAAAGTGTGGTCCTCATTAAGAACTAGCGAGGGGCCCTCCCCCACAGGGGAGGGAGACGCCAAGGTCACTGTCATCTTCAACCTATAAGGGGAGGGGAGCATCCATCTCGTGGGAGAATAGCATACATAACGTCTTTAGGGTATTTCTTTTATGGGTTTTAGGGTTTTTCAAGGTTTTTAGGGGTTTTGTGGTTTTCAAGGGTTTTCAATGTTTTTAGGATTTTTTTCATTTTCATGCATTTTGAGGGGGGGTGTTAGTATTTTTATGGTTTTTGGGTTTTTATGGGTATTAGATATTTTGTGTGGTTTTAGGATTTTTAGGGTTTTCAGAGTTTTTCAGGGTTTTTAGTGTTTTTTAAGTTTTCATGGATTGTTAGGGTTTTTTGGATATTTATCATTTTTAGGGGCTTTGAGGTTTTTAGTGTTTTTAGGGTTTTAGGGCTTTTAGGGTTTTTAGGGGTTTTAGGGGTTTTTAGGGTTTTTAGGGTTTTTAGGGTTTTTAGGGGTTTTATAGAATTTTAGGGTTTTGAGGGGGTTTTTGAGTTTTTTATGGTTTTTATGGTTTTTAGTTTTTTGGGTTTTTAGGTATTATGAGGGGTTTTAGGGTTTTTTGGAGAGTTTTAGGGTTTTAGGGGTTTTTAAGGTTTTATAGTCTTTGGGTTTTTAGTTTTTTTTTAGTTTTTAGGGTTTGTATGGTTTTTTAGATTATTTTAACATTTTAGGGGTTTAAAGGGTTTTTAGAGTTTTTAATAAATTTTAGGGGTTTTAGGGTTTTTCAGGTTTTTTTAATGTTTTAAGGGTTTTTAGGTTTTTGAGGGGGATTTCGAGGTTTTTATTGTTTTTACGTTTTCAGGGATTTTTATGTGTTTCAAGGATTTTTATTTTATTTTTTGGTTTTTATGGTTTTTAGATATTTTTAGAATGTTGGGTTTTTTCAGGGGCCATTAGGGATTTTCCGATTTTTTAGGGTTTTTAGGGTTTTTTGAGTTTTTTATGGTTTTTAATGTTCTTTAGAGTTTTTAACGTTTTTAGAGGTTTTAAGAGTTTTTATAAATTTTAGTGATTTTTTAGGTTGTTATTGGATTTTAAGTTTTTTAAGGTTTTTAGTGGTTTTATGGGTTCATGTGGTTTTTAGGATTTATAAGGTTTTTTACATGTTCATGTATTTCTAGATATTTTTTAGGATTTTATTATTTTTAGGGTTTTAGGAGTTTTTTTGGGTTTTTAGGGGTTTTAGTGGTATTAGGGTCTCTTTGGGTTTTCAAGGTGTTTTTATTTTTTTTATGTTTTTAAGGCTTTTGATGTTTTTAACATTTTTATGGTTTTTATGAGTTTTTATAATTTTTAGCAATTTTTAGGGTTTTTATGGGTTTTTATGTTTTTAGGGGATTTTTAGGGTTTTATGGTTTTTTTTACGTTTTCATGGATTTTTAGGGATTTTTTAGGTTTTATATTGTTTTTACAGTTTTTTAGTATTTTGAGGTTTTTGGGGTTTTTTAGTGTTTCTTAGGGGTTTTAGGTTTTTCCATATTTTTAGGGACATTATTGGGTTTTAGGGTATTTTGAGTTTTTTGTGTTTTTAATGGGTTTTATAGCTTTGTATCATTTTTAGGGGTTTAAAGGGATTTTAGGGTTTTTATTGGTTTTACGGGTTTTTAGGGGTTTTATGGTTTTAAGGGGTTTTACAAGGTTTATATGTTTTCATAGATTTTTAGGGGTTTAGAAATTTTATGGTTTTTAAGGTTTTTAATGATTTTTGGGGATTTTTATATTTTTTAGGGTTATTTAGGGGGTTTAGGAATCTTATGGGTTTTCAAGGTTTTTAGGGTCTCGGGGTTTTTTAGTTTTTATTGATTTTAGGTTTTTTAGTGTTTTTTAACATTTTTAGGGATTTAAAGGGTTTTTATAGTTTTTCGTGGTTTTAGGTTTTTATGGGGATTTAGTGTTTTTTGAGGTTTTTAGGCATTTTTATTGGTTTTAGGGGTTTTTTAGATTTTTTAGGGTGTTTAAAATTTCATGGATTTTATAGGATTTTCAAGATTTTTTTGTTTTTTGGGTTTTAGAGATTTTAAGGGGTTTCAAGGGTATTATGGTTTTTATGGTTTTTAAGGTTTTTAGGGTATTTTTTTGGGGGGGTTAGGGTATTTTGAAGTTTTTCAGGGGTTTTATGGTTTTCAGCGTTTTTATCATTTTTAGGGGTTTTAAGGATTTTTAGAGTTTTAGTAGTTTTTTGGGTTTTATGGGTTTTTAGGTGTTTTAAAGTTTTCTGGGTGTTTTTATGGTTTTCATGGGGTTTTCTGTGTTTTTATGGTTTTTTACATTTTCATGGATTTTAGGGTTTTTTAGGATTTTGAGGGTTTTTACAGTTTTTTAGGGTTTTTAGGTTTTTGAGGGTTTTATTGATTTTTCATGTTCGTAGGTTTTTTCAGTATTTTTAAGGATGTTTTTTATTTTTAAGGTTTTTTTAACTTTTTTATTATTTTTAAGGTTATTTAGAGTCTTTAACATTTTTGGGGGTTTAAAGGGTTTTTAGAGTTTTTAAGGTTTTTATGGGTTTTCAGGGTTTTTAAGGTTTTATGTTCTTTTAAGGTTTTCAGTGTTTTTTCATGATTTTTATGGTTTTTTATGTTTTCATGGATTTTTAGGTGTTTTTTAGAATATTTACAGTTTTTAGGGGTTTTAGGGCTTCTTAGAGTTTTTAGGATCTTTTTTAATTTTTCATTATTTCTATATATTTTTTTAGGTTTTAACATTTTTAGGGGTTTAAATGGTTTTTAGAGTTTTTAGTTGTATTTAGGGGTTTTTAGGGGGTTTTAGGATTTTTCTTGGATTTTTGGGTCTTTTTTGGTTTTTTATGGTTTTTTGAGTTTTTAGAGTTTTTTTACAAGTTAAGGTTTGTTAGAGATTTTTAACATTTTAAGGGTTTTAAAAGTTTTTATGTTTTTAGTAATTTTAGGTTTTTTTACATTTTCATTGATTTTTATTGGTTTTTTAGGATTTTTATTACTTTTAGTGTTTTATTGGGTTTTTTGGGATTTTGAAGGTTTTTTGCGGCTTTCATGTGATTTTACAATTTTTAGGGGTTTTAAGGTCTTTTTGGGTTTTACAGTTTTCAGAGTTTTTAATGGTTTTATGGGTTTTTAGATTTTTTAGTGTTTTTAGGGGTTTTAAGGGTTTTTAGAGTTTTTAGTGGTTTTTAGGTTTTTTTGTTTTTTATGGTTTTTAGGGGAATTTAGGGTTTTTAGGGTTTTTTAGGGTTTTTAGGGTTTTTTGTGTTTTCATGTATTAGAAGGGGTTTTTTAAGATTTTGTGTATTTTTAGGGTTTTTATGGTATTTTTAGGTTTTTATATCTTTTTTTAATTTATTAGATTTTTTACAAGTTTTATATTTTTTAAACAATTTTAGTGGTTTAAGGGGATTTTGGATTTTTTTTAGTGGGTTTTAAGGGGTTTTAGGGGGTTTTATGGTTTTTAGTGGTTTTCTTGGGTTTTTAGGGTTTTTTATGTTTACACGGATTTTTTGGGGGTATTTAGGAATTTTATGGGTTTTAGGATTTTTTTGGGTTTTTAGGGATTTTGAGAGGTTATTGGGTTTTTTCTAGTGTTTTTTGGGATTTTAGGTGTTTTCAGGGTTTTTAGGGTCTTTTGGGTTTTTTGTGTTTTTTTAATATTTTAAGGGTTTCTAGATTTTTTTAAATTTTTTGAGGAATTTAAGGGTTTTTAGAGTTTTTAGTGGATTTTTAGGGTTTTATTGTTTTTAGGGCCTTTTTAGGTTTTCAAGGGGTCCTAATGTTTTCATGGATTTTTATGGATTTTTTAGGATTTTAAAAGCTTTTTGGGTTTTTTAGGGATTTTATAGATTTTTAGGGGGTTTCAACTGTTTTTATGGTTTTTAGGATTTTTAGGGTGTTTAGGGTATTTTTGGTGTTTCAGAGGGTTTTCTGAGTTTTTTTTTGGGGATTTAATTTTTTTCGAGTTTTTTATATTTTTTTAGGATTTTAATTATTTTTAGAATTTTTAGTGGGTTTTTGTGTGTTTTTAAGGTTTTTTGATGTTTTTGGTTTTTATATGGTTTTCACGGTTTTAAGGGTTTTTATGTTTTCATAGATTTTAGGTGGTTTTTAGGATTTTTTGGATTTTTAGGGTTTTTATGGGTTTTGGGGAATTTTGGGGGGGGGTTAGGGTTTTTAGACACATTTAGGGGTTTTATAAAATTTAGGGTCTTTTTTTGGTTTTTACGTTTTTTGAGTTTTTAGGGTATTTATAGTTTTTTAGAGTTTTTTAACATTTTTATGGGTTTTAAGTGTTTTAAGTGTTTTTAGTTTTTTTATGGTTTTTATGGGGTTTTAGGGTTTTTATGGTTTTTATGGTTTTTAGGGGTTTTTCATGGTTTTTTGGGTTGTTTATGTTTTCAAGTATTTTGAGGGGTTTTTTTTGGGATTTTCATGGTTTTAGAGTTTTTTATAATTTTTAATGATTTTGTGTAGTTTGAGGGTTTTTCAAGGTTCTTAGGGGTTTTAGGGGGGGTTTAGGGGTTTTTTTCATTGATTGTGAGGGTTTATTTTGTATTTTTATGGTTTTTATGGTTTGGGGTATTTTTAGGGATTTTTGAGGGTTTTCAAGGTTTTCAATGGTTTTTAGGGATTTCAGGGGTTTTCTAGGGTTTTTAGGGGTTTTAGGGCTTTCAGGGTTTTTGCGGAATTTTTGGGTTTTTAGGTTTTTTGAGTTTTTAGGGTTTTAAGGTTTATTAGAGTTTTTATCATTTTTAAGGGTTTTTTATTGTTTTTAGTGGTTTTTTGGGTTTTTATGGTTTTTAGGGTTTTTGAGAGATTTTTATGGTTTTCAGGGGTTTTTAGGGTTTTTTATATTTTAATGTATTTTTTCATATTATTATGGTTTTTACTGTTTTAGGGTTTTTAGATATTTTGAGGGGCTTTAGGGGTTTTTAGAGGTTTTTGGGTTTTTAGGGGTTTTCCTGATTTTGAGGGGTTTTTTGGTTTTTTAGTTTTTTTTATTTTTAGGGTTTTTAATGGATTTTAGAGTTTTTTAACACTTTTCGGTGTTTTAAGGGTTTTTAGTGTTTTTAATGGTTTATGGGTTTTATGGGTTTCAAGGTTTCTATGGTTTTTAGGGGTTTTTCATGGTTTTTAGTATTTTTACATTTTCATTTATTTTTATGGGTTTTTTATGTTTTCTATGGTTTTTTGGTGGTTTTACTGTTTTTAGATTTTTTTTAAAAGGTTGTGGCCGAAGCCTCATTTTTATTATTAAATCAAAGAAAAGACCTCTTTAAACTAGGTAGAGGGAAACACATAATATATCCTGAAGGCCCAATGGGCTTGTAGCCCATTACATAGCCCGTAGGCCCAAATTTGTAGGGGTTTTGTGGCTTTTAAGAGTTTTTAGGGTCTTTTGGGGTTTTAGGGGTTTTTCAGTTTTTTTTTGTGTTTTTAAGGTTCATTATAGTTTTTAATGTTTTAAGATGTTCTAAGGGTTTTTATATTTTTTAGTGATTTTTTTATGTTTTATGGGATTTTTTTGGTTTTTAATGTTTTTAGGGGTTTTTATGGTTTCATGGGGTTTTCATGGATTTTAAGGTTCTTTACATGTTCAGGGATTTTTAGAGGTTTTTAATGATTTTATGGATTTTATGGGTTTTAGGGATTTAGTGGGGTTTTAGTATTTTTAGGGGGTTTTGGGTTTTTAGGGTTTTTCAGGGGTTTTATGATCTTTTGGGTTTTCAATATTTTTTGAGTTTTTAGGGGTTTTAAGGGGTTTTAGAGGTTTTTAACATTTTTTGGGTTTTTTTAGGGTTTTTAGGGGTTTTACATATTTTTAGGGTTGTTATGGGTATTTAGAATTTTTTAATGTTTTTGGGAGGTTTATGGTTTTTAGGGGGTTTTGGGGTTTTAATGGGTTTTTACGTTTTCATGGATTTTTAGGTGTTTTTAAAGATTTTTATTATTTTAGGATTTTTGGAATTTTGTGGTTTTTAGGATTTTAAGATGTTTTAAGGGTTTTTCATATTTTTAGGGTCTTTTGGGGTTTTTAGAGTTTTTTTAGTTTTTTTTGTATTTTTAATGTTTTTCATAGTTTTTTAACATTTTAGGGGTTTAAATGACTTTTGGTGTTTTTAGTTGGTTTTTAGGGTTTTTATGGGTTTTATGGGTTTTTAGAGTTTTTTATGTTTTTATAAATATTTTAGGGGGGTTTTATGAATTTTATGGTTTTTAAGGTTTTTAAGGATTTTTAGGGATTTTGAAGTTTTTTAGGGTTTTTCAGGGGGTTTTTAGGATTTTTAGGGGTTTTAGGGTTTTTAGGGTCTTTAGGGTCTTTTTGGGTTATTATGATTTTTTATTTTTTAGGGCTTTATGGGTTTTTAGTGTTTTAAATATTTTTAAGGGGTTTTAGAGTTTTTAGTGGTTTTTAGGGTTTTATTATTTTTTAGGGTTTTTTAAGGTTTGTAGGGGTTTTATGCTTTTTTGGGGTCTTTTAGGGGTTTTTGCTTTTTTATGGATTTTTTGGGGTTTTTAGGATATTTGTGGTTTTTAGGGTTTTAGGGATTTTACGAATTTAAAGGTTTTTTCAGGGGTATTATGGTTTTTATAGTTTTTTTATGGTTTTTAGGGTCTTTTTGAGTTTTTAGGGTTTTAAGGTTTTTACGAGTTTTTTTATCATTTTTAGGGGTTTTAAGGCTTTTAGAATTTTAAGTGGGTTTTAGGGGTATTGTGGATTTTTTTAGTTTTTTAAGGTTTTTAGGATTTTTTATGCTTTTTAGGGTTTGTTCAAAGTTTTTTGGGTTTTTTATATTTTCATGGATTTTAATTTGTTTTTTATAATTTTTAAAGATTTTTGGTCTTTTTATATTTTTAGGGTTTTTTAGGGTTTTTAGGATTTTTAGGGTTTTTATGGATTTTCAAGGTCTCATTGGTTTTTTATGGTTTTCTATGAGTTTTTTAGTAATTTAAAGGATTTTTATAGTTTTTAATTTTTTTAGCGGTTTCAAGGGTTTTAAGGGTTTTTAGAGTTTTTAGTGGTTTTAGGGTTTTTATGGGTTTTAAGGTTTTTAGAGGTTCTTATGGTTTTCAGCGGGTTTTTAGGGTTTTTAGGGGTTTTTACATTTTCATTGATTTTTCGGGATTTTCAAAAATTTTGTTGTATTTAGAGTTTTTAGGGTTTTAGGGGTTTTTAAGTTTTTTAGGATTTTTCTGAGGTTTTGGTGGTTTTAAGGGGTTTTAGGGTCCTTTTGGATTTGGGGGGGGGGTTTAGTTTTTAGGTTTTTAAGGTTTATCAGAGTTTTTTAATATTTTTAGGGGTTTTATAGTTTTTAGAGTTTTTAGTGGTTTTAGGGTTTTTATGGGTTTTTAAAGGTTTTTGGGGGTTTTATTGTTTTAAGGGGATTTTTATGGTTTTTATGTTTTCATGGATTTTTAAGGGATTTTAAATTTTTTTATTGTTTTTAGTTTTTTATTAATTGTAGGGATTTTGAGGGATTTAGGGGTTTTCATGGTTTTGAGGGTCTTTTGGGGGGTTTTAGGGTCTTTAGAATTTATTTACAAGGCAAGGTTTTTTAGATATTTAACATTTTTAGGGTTTTTAATATTTTTTAGAATTTTTATTGAATTTTTAGGGTTTTAATGGGGGTTTTAAGTTTTTTTTCTTGGTACCTATTTTATGTTTTTAACGGTTTTTATGGTTTTTAGGATTTTCTCAGGAATTTTTGGGTTTTTTATGTTTTCATGTATTTTTAAGGGTTTTTTAGGATTTTTAAGGTTTTTATGGTTTTTAGGGATTTTTAGGGCGTTAGGGTTTTTCATGGGTTTTAGGGTTTTTAAGGCCTTTTGGGTTTTGGTATTTTTTTTGGAGTTTTTAGTTGTTTTATGGCTTTTTAGAGCTTTTTAATGTTTTTAGGGGTTTTAAGGGTGTTTAGAGTTTTTAGTGGTTTTTATGATTTTTATGGGTTTTTAGGTTTTTAAGGTTCTTAGGGGATTTTATGGTTTTCATTTCTTAGGGTTTTTAGAGTTTTTATTTTTTTCATGGATTTTTTAAGTTTTTAAGTGTTTTCCAAAGATTTTATGGTCTTTTTGGGTTTTTAGAGTTTTTTGAATTAATTAGGGTTTTACAGTTTTTTAGATTTTTTTAATGATTTTAGGGGTTTTAAGGGTTTTTAGAGTTTTAATGTGTTTTTAGGGTTTTTAGAGCTTTTTATGTTTTTAGGGCGTTTATGGTTTTAAGAGTTTTTTCAGTGTTTTTTGGAGTTTTTATGTTTTCAGGGTTTTTTTGGGGGTTTTTTGGATTTTTTTGGGTTTTAGGGGTTTTAGGGGTTTTAGGGGTTTTAGGGAGTTTGAGGCTTTGTGGGATTTTTAGATGGTGTTGGGTTTTTAGGGGTTTTTAGGGAATTTTTTGGTTTTTAGGTTTCTTGAGTTTTTAAAGGTTTTTTAGGTTTTTTTAACGGTTTTAGGGATTTTAAGGGTTTTTAGAGTTTTAAGTTGGTTTTTAGGGTTTTTATGGGGGTTCTGAGTTTTTAAGGTTTTTAAGGGTTTTTTAGGGTTACTTGGGGTTTTACATTTTCATGGATTTTTTGGGGATTTTTAGGATTTTCACAATTTATAAGGATTTTTAGGGTTTGGGGTTTTTCAATTGTTTTATGATTTTTATAATTTTTCTAGTTCTTTAAGTTATTTTGGGGTTTTATGGGTTTGTATGTGTATTTTAGTGTATCAAAAGGTTTTTAGAGTTTTTTTATAGTTTTTAGGAATTTTAAGTGTTTTTAGAGTTTTTCGTGGTTTTTATGGGGTTTTATGGGTTTTTAGGCTTTTTGAGGTTTTTAGGGGTTTTATGATTTTTATTAATTTTTCAGCGCTTTTAAGGCTTTTTTATGTTTTCGTGTATTTTTAGGGGATTTTTATTATTTTTATTATTTTTAGGGTTTTTATGGTTTTTAGGGATTTTGAGGGGTTTTAGTGGTTTTCAGACGTTTTAGGGGTATTTAGAGTTTTTAGGGTCTTTTTAGGTTTTTAGGGTTTTTATGAGTTTTTAGGGTTTTTAAGATTTTTTAAAGTTGTTAATGTTTTAGGGGGTGTAAGGGTTTTAGTGTTTTTTTTTTGTGTTTTAATTTGTTTTTAGGGTTTTAAGTTTTTTGGGGTTTTTTGGATTTCAATGTTTTTTCTAGGGTTTTTGAGTTTTTAGGGTCTTTTGGGTTTTTAGGGGTTTTTTTGAGTTCTTAAGGGTTTTAAGGTTTTTTAGAGTGTTTTTAACATTTTTAGGGGTTTTATGGGGTTTTAGAGTTTTTTTGTGGGTTTTAGGGTTTTTATGGGTTTTTAGGATTTTTGTGGTTTTTAGGGGTTTAAAGGGTTTCATGGTTTTTTCAGCGTTGTTAGAGTTTTAAGTTCTAATCAATTTTTTGGGGTTTTTTATAATTTTTATTTTTTTAGGGTATTTTGGGATTTTGAGGGTTTTTTGGGGTTTTTAGGGGATTTTATAGTGTTTTGGGTTTTGTAGGGTTTTTTTGGTTTTTTTGGGTTTTTTGGGTCTTTTTTGAGTTTTCTAGAGGTTGAAAGGTTTTTATATATTTTTTAATGTTTTTAGGGTTTTAAAGGTTTCTAGAGTTTTTATGGTTTTTAGAGTTTTTATGGGTTTTTAGGGTTTTTAAGGTTGTTAGGTTTTTTAAGGTATTTAGGGGTCATTATGGTTTTCAGGGTTTTTAGGTTTTTTTAATGATTTGATGGATTTTTATGGGGAGTTTTAGTTTTTTTTGTTTTTAAGGTTTTTATGGGTTTTAGGGATTTTAAGGGTTTAAAGTATTTTTCAAGTGTGTGTAGGTTTTTCTAGGTTTTTAGGGTATTTTGGATTTTTAGGGTTTTTTTTTCTTCAGTTTTTTAGGTTTTTAAGGTTTGTTAGAGTTTCTTAATGTTTTTAGGGGTTTAAAGGGTTTTCAAGTTTTTAGTGGTTTTTATGTTTTTTTGGGGATTTTAGGTTTTTTAGGAGTTTTATAGTTTTAAGGGGTTATCATGGTTTTTGGAGTTATTTTACATTATCATGGATTTTTTGGGTTTTAATGATATTTATGGTTTTTAGTATTTTACTATTTTTGGGGATTTTGAGCATTTTTTAGGTGTTTTCAGGGGGTTTAAGGATTTTTTAGTGTTTTTAGGGCCGTTTTGGGTTTTTAGGGGTTTTTTGGAGTTTTTTGGGGGTTTCAGATTTTTTTAAATGGCAAGGTCATTTAGATTTTTTATCATATTTTTGGGTTTTTGGTGTTTTTAGAAATTTTAGTGATGTTTTAGGTTTTTTATGGGTTTTTAGGGATATTTAAGGTTTTAAGGGGTTTTTATGTTTTCAAGGGTTTTCTCAAGGTTTTTTATGTTTTCATGGATTGTTGGGGTTTTTAGGATTTTTATGGGTTGTAGGGTTTTTAGGGTTTTTAGGGATTTTTGAGATTTTTTTTGGGTTTTAGGGTTTTTAAGGGGTTTTAGGGTTTTTAAGGGGTTTTAGGGTTTTTAGTGGTTTTTAGGGTTTTTGGGTCTTTTTGTATTTTTAGGGATTTTTAGGTTTTTTTTGAGTTTTTAGAGGATTTAATTTTTTTGCATTTTTAACCTTTTAAGGGGTTTTAGTGTTTTTAGAGTTTTTAGTTGGTTTTGGGGGGGTTTTTGGGGGTTTTATGAGTTTTTATTATTTTTAGGTGTTTTTTGGTTTTCAATGGTTTTTGAGATTTTTTAGGGTTTTTTATGTTTTCATGGATTTCTAGGGAGTTTTTTGAACTTTCATGGTTTTTTGGGGTTTTGTAGGGTTTTTAATGATTTTGAGGGTTTTTAAGATTTTTTAGGGTGTTTTAGAGGTTTTTAGGGTTTTGAGGTTCTTTTGGGGTTTTAGTGGTTTTTTTAGTTTTTTATGTTTTTGCAGGAGTTTTTACATGTTTATGGATTTTATGGGGTTTTAAGTATTTTTATGGTTTTTATGGGTTTTAGAGATTTTGAGGGTTTTATTCGTTTTAGGGGTTTTTAAGGTTTTTCAGGGCTTTACGGTCTTTTAGGGGTTTAGAGTTTTCTTTTGATTTTTAGGGTTTTAAGGGTTATTATAGTTTTTTAACATTTTATTTGTATTAATGGGTTTTATAGATTTTAGTGTGTATTTAGGTGTTTTTAGTATTTTTAGGGTTTTTAAGCTTTTAGGGGGTTTTATGGTTTTCAGGGGTATTTTAGGGGTTTTAGGGGTTTTATGGGGTATTTTAGGGGTTTTATGATTTTTTATGGTTTTTAAGGTTGTAGGGTTTTTAGGGATTCTGAGGGTTTATGGTATTTTTAATTGTTTTTTGGAATTTTAGTGTGTTTAGGTTTTTTAGTTTCTTTTTGGGTTTTACGGTTTTTTTAAGTTTTTAGGGTTTTTAAGGCTTTTATAGTTTTTTAATGTTTTTAGGGGTTTTAAGGGTTTTTAGTGGTGTTTTTGGTTTTTATGGTTTTTATGGGTTTTTAGGATATTTAAGTTTTTAGTGGTTTTTTGGTTTTTAGGGTTTTTATGGTTTTTAACATTTCCATGGATTTTAGGGGTTTTTTAGGATTTTTATGGTTTTTATGGTTTTTAAGGATTTTAAGGGTTTTAGGATTTTAGGATTTTTAGGTGTTTTCAAGGTTTTTAGGGTCTTTTTTTTGTTTTTTAAGGTGTTTTTGGTTTTTCAATGTTTTTAGAGTTTTTTTATCATTTTCATGGTTTTTATGGGTTTTTAGAGTTTTTAGTGATTTTTAGGGTTTTTATGGGTTTTTAGGGTTTTAAAGGCTTTTAGGGGTTTTTAGGGTTTTAGGGGCTTCTCTAGGGTTTTAGGGGTTTTTACGTTTTAATGGATTTTAGGGGGGGTTAAGATTTTTATGGTGTTTATGGTTGTTAGGGATTTTGAGGGATTTTAGGGTTTTTTGGACTTTTTATCGTTTTAGGGCCTTTTTGGTTTTATTATTTTTTTGAGTGTTTTAGAGGCTTTAATGTTTTTTTATAAATTTTTAATGTTTTTATGGGTTTAAAGAATTTTTATATATTTTTAGTGGTTTTATGTTTTTATGGATTTTTAGGGAAAGGAATATGCGAGGGTCGGGCTATTCCCCCCCCCCCCCGAATTTATTAGAAAGAAGAAAAGAGACCCGACAGACAAGGGAGGGGAGAGGTCAAACGACCCACACCCAAAAACTCCCTTACAACCCACGCAAAAAGGAAAAATCAAAAAAGAAAAGAAGAAAAATACCCAAATAGAAAACACACAACAATAAGTAGCAACCATCATCATCACCAGCATCAACCAGCATCCAGCAGCTCACCCCCAAAATCAGAGAACGAAGTAGGTCCATAAGGGCCCCCATCCGTGCCATATCCAGAGGCTTCATCTGTGTCTTCCGATTCCCATTCCGAGGATTCATATTGTTTGAGAAAAGACTCGTAGTAATCCCTTAGCCTTTGCTTCTCCTCAGCATGCATCACCTTCGAAGTCTTCTTGGAGCTCTTATATGAAGCTTTGGTAGACATGGTCCTTGGAAGGTTTGAATAGTCCTTCCTCGGCTTTTTCTGAGGATTCAGAGATTTATTCTCTTTCCCATGACTCATGACATTTTCTAACAACGCTTTATCCTTGTTGATCCAGGCCATGTTGGATGCAATCCTATTATTATCATCCTTGAAAAAAGAATCTTGCTCAGGAATATTAGGGTTCTCCTAATTTAAAGTGAAAACTATGGTCTCATTGGCCTTAGATTCCATTGCCTCTCCAGGAAAGTGTGCATAAGAAGCGTCTATAGAAATGGGAACCAAGTGTATGTATTCTCCAAGAGTATCATCATGCAATTCAGAGAATGCCAAGGCTGCCTCTTCAAGAACATCCTTCTTGCTGGAAAACTGCTTGGTACACGTTCCATCAATCCCAACGGAGTCATCCACCACAACACCGACATCACGTACAACAACATCATCCTCGGAGGCAACACCCACAGAGCCATGTAAAACGATATGTCTAGATTCCTCATCATTGGCGACCTCAAGATTTGCCTAATGTGTATCACCAAACCCCCCACCAGCCAATCCATCGATTTTCAAGGTGGAATCATTACTGTCGACATGCGCCACCATGGTATCCCCAACACCCCCATCCTATAGAAATCTTTCACAGCCTATAGACAGTATGATCCTCTTACTGCATCGAGGTCCCAATCCGTTTCGGGAAAGAGGGTAACAAGTCAGCAAAGGAAAGCGACGAGAAGTCCACTGAGTGAGGGTACTCCCCTATAGAGAGGGGGTAGGTGCTTCATTAGCCATCGTCTTCAACCTGGGAGGAAGACGCCATCACGAAGAAGCCGAATCGCCAGAATCGCCAGAGTCGCTAGAGCTGCCATCTCCTTATGGTTTATCTTCTAATGGTTTTTAGGGGTTTTGTGGTTTTCAAGGGTTTTTCTGGATTTTTAGGATTTTTCAAGTTTTCATTTATTTTTAGGCGGTTTTTGGAAATTTCTGGGTTTTAGGGGTTTTTAGTGTTTTTAGGGATTTTGAGGGTTCTAGGGTTCTTCAGGGTTTTTAGGGTCCTTTTGGGTTTTAGTGTTTTTTTGAGTTTTTTAGGGGTTTATGACTTCTTATAGTTTTTTAAACTTTTTAGGTATTTTAAGAGTTTAAGAGTTTTTAGTGTATTTTTATGGGGTTTAGGGTTTTTTTTAGGTTTTTAGGGGTTTTATGGTTTTATGGGGTTTTTTAGGGTTTTTAGGATTTTTTACATTCTAATGGATTTTTAGGGGTTTTTAGTATTTTTATTGTGTTTAGGTTTTTTAGGTTTTGTTAGTATTTAATAATGTTAAGGGTTTTCATGGTTTTTAGGGGTTTTAAGGTTTTTAGAGTTTTTAGGTTCTTTTGGGTTTTTGGATTTTCTAGAGTTTTTTTGGGGTTTTAAGATTTTTTTTAGTTTTTTTAAGTTTTTAAAGTGTTTAAGGGTTTTAAGAGTTTTAGTGAGTTTTTAGGGTTTTATGGGTTTTAGGTTATTTTTATAATTTTTGTGATTTTTATGGTTTTCAAAGGTTTTTACGGTTTTTTATATTTTCATGGATTTCAAGGAGTTTTTAGGATTTTTATGGCTTTTATAGTTTTTCAGTGGTTTAGGGATTTCAAAAGTTTTTTAGGGTTTTTAAGTCCTGTTTGGTTTTTAGGGTTTTTTGAGTTTTTTAAGGTTTTTAATGTTTTTTGGATATTTTCAACATTTTTGAGGGATTTAAGGTTTTATGTAAATTTTAGCTGTTTCAAGATTTTTATGGGGTTTTTAAAGTTTTTAGGGGTTTTTTAGTTTTTAGAGGGTTTTCAGTGTTTTTAGGTTTTTTATGTTTTCAAGGATTTTAGGGGTTTTTTAATATTTTTATGGTTTTAGGTTTTTTTAGGGTGTTATGGATTTTGACATTTTTTGAGGGTTTTTAGGTTTTTTAGGGTTTTAATGGTTTTTATTGTATTTTGGATGTTGAGAGTTTTCTTTTCAGTTTTTTTATGGTTTCTAAGATTTTTCAATGTTTTTTGACATTTTTAGGAGTTTAAAGGGAATTTGAAGTTTTTAGTAGGTTTTTAGGATTTTTAAGGTTTTCAGGGGATTTTATGTTTTTAGGGGTTTTTAATACTTTTTTAGAGTTTTTTATGTTTTCATGAAATTTTAGGGGTTTTTTAGGATTTTTATGGGTTTTTATGGTTTTTAGGGATTTGTATGGTTTTCTAGGGTTTTAGGGGTTTTTAGAGTTTTTAGTGGTTTTAGGGTTTGTATAGGTTTTTAGGGTTTTTTATGTTTTTAAGAATTTTTAGGGGTGTTTTAGGATTTTTATGTTTTTAAGGGGTGTTAGGGTTTTTAGGGATTTTGAGGGTTTTCAAAAGATTTTGGGTTTTTTACAGTTTTTAAGGTCATTTTGGGTTTTTAGTGTTTTTTTGAGTTTTTTAGGTCTTTTATGTTTTTTAGAGTTTTTTATCGTTTTTAGAGGTTTTAAGGGTTTTAAGAGTCTTAATGGATTTTTTTGGGGTTTTTATTGGTTTTTAGGGTTTTTGAGGTTTGCAGGGTTTTTATGGTTTCACGTGTTTTTCAGGATTTTTATAGTTTTTTACTTTTTCATGGTTTTTAGGGGGTTTTAGGATTTTTATTTATTTTATGTTTTTAAGCTTTTTAGTCATTTTATGGTTTTTAGGTGTTTTTAGAGGTTTTTAGGTTTTTCAGGGTTTTTAAGGGTTTTTGAGTATTTTTTGGGTTTTTAGGGTTTTTTGGTGTGTTTTGGGTTTAAAAGTTTTTATATATTTTTTTAATGTTTTTCGTGTTTTTAACTGTTTTTAGAGTTTTTCGTGGGTTTTTAGGGTTTTTATGGGGTTTTAGGGTTCTTTATGATTTTTTTGGGATTTTTATTGTTTTTAGGAGGTTTTAAGGGTTTTTTTACATTTTGTGAATTTTTAGGAATTTTTGAGAAATTTTTTATGATTTTTATGGGTTTTAGTATTTTTAGGGTCTTTTGGGGGGTTTTTAGGGTTTTAGGGGTTTTCAGGTGTTTAAGGGTCTTTTCGAGATTTAGGGGTTTTCAAGTTTTTTTAGGGTTTTAATATTTTTAGAGTTTTTAATGTTTTAGGGGGTTTAAAGGGTATTTATTGTTTTTACAGAGTTTTTAAGGTTTTTATGGATTTTAGGGGGTTTTCATGGTTTTTAAGGTTATTTATATTTTCATGGATTCTTAGGGTTTTTATGGTTTTTAGTTATTTTGAGGCTTTTACAGTTTTTGAAGGGTTTTTAGGGGGTTTTAGGGTTTTTAGGGTCTTTTGGGTGTTTCGGGGGGGGGGGGGGGTCGAGTTTTTAGCATTTCTTTTTGGTTTTTTAGGGTTTTGGAGTTTTTTAGGGTTATTTAAAGTTTTTAGGGATTCTAAGGGTTTTTAGAGTTTTTTGTGGGTTTTTAGGGGTTTTATGGGTACTTTGGTTTTTTTATGTTTTTAGGGGGTTTTCAAGGTTTTTAACGATTTTTATGTCTTCATGAAATTTTAGGGACATCTTAGGAATTTTATGATCCTTAGTGTTTTTTATGGTTTTTAGGGATTTTCAGGAGTTTTTAGGGTTTTTAGGATTTTTAAAGGTTTTTATGGTCTTTTTAGGGTTTTTTAGTTTTTTTTGGGTTTTATGGTTTTTTAGATTTTTTTAAATTTTTTGGAGTTTAAAGGGGTTTTAGAGTTATTTCTTAGGTTTTATGGGTATTTAGAGGTTTTTAAGGGTTTTAAGGATTTTTAGGTTTTTTAGGGGTTTTTCAGGGGTTTTAAGGTTTCTTACATCTTAATCATTTTTTAGGGTTTTTAGGATTTTTCTTATTTTTAGGGTTTTTAGGGTTTTTCAGGATTGTTAGGGTCCTTTTGGGGTTTTATGGTTTTTTGAGTTTTTAGGGTTTTTAGGTTTTATTGATTTTTTAATGTTTTTAGGAGTTTCAAGGGTTTGTAGAGTTTTAAGGGGTTTTTTATGATTTTTATGGGTTTTTAGGGTTTTTATGTTATTTAGATGTTTTTTTTTTATTTCAGGGGTTTTATATGGTTTTTAGGGTTTTTAGGAATTTTAAGTTTTTTAACGGTTTTTAGGGGGTTTATGTTTTTTTTGGGTTTTCAAGGTTTTAGGGATTTTGGGGGGTTTAAGGTCTTTTTGTGTCGTAAGGGTTTTTAAGGTTTTTTAGACATTTTTAACGTTTTTAGTGTTTTAAAGGGGTTTTAGAGATTTTAGTGTGGTTTTAGGGGTTTTATGGGGTTTTAGGGTTTTCTATGGTTTTTATGGTTTTAGTGGGTTTCTCAGGGTTTTTTGGGTATTTTAAGTTTTTAGGGATTTTTAGGGGTTTTTAAATATTTTTATGGTTTTTACTATTATTAGGCTTTTAGGGATTTTGATGAGTTTTTGGGATTTTTGGGGTTTTTTTGAGTTTTTAGTGTTTTTAAGGGGTTTAAAGTTTTTTAATGCTTTTAGGGGTTTTGAGGCTTTTTAGAGTTTTTTTTTGGTTTTTAGGATTTTTATGGGGTTTTAAATTTTTTAAAGGTTTTTAGGGGTCTTTATGGTTTTGAAGTATAAGAACCCGGTTCTTAGTTTTGAGATACGAGCTTCTTCTTTTTCCTTAAGTGTTTTTGAGAAAATATGGAAATGGGGAAAACTCCTAAATTTTGGAACTACACGCCGTGTACTTTTTCCACACACCGTGTACTTCTGGCCATGTGGGGATGAGTACACGGGGCGTGTAGCCTTTTCGGTGACGAGGGGTGTAGGAACCAACTACACGTCGTGTAGTGGTACTTACACGCCATGTAGTCAGTCGGCAGGCCAAAATAGTAAGGCGGAGGAGTAGCCGCCATCTGGGCGACAGTACACACCGTGTACTTGGGAGTACATGCCCTATACTCATGTCGATGGATGAACAGTGTGGCGATGCCACCAAATGAACAGTTAAATGAAAGAAGTACACATCGTGTACTCAGAAGTACATGTCGTGTACATTGTTTTTTCAGCTTAAAACAGGCAGTAGCCTCCTCATTTGGCAGAGGAGACACTTGGGCCGATTTGGAGCCAAAGGAGGAGGCCGAACCTTTGGTGATCCACCTGGTGATCGTCTGAAATCGGTTTCCGCCTCGAACAATCCCGTTGGAACCGCACGGGTAAGGGCTTCCACCTCCTTGGCTGGTTCTTACCAATTCTTCTCCTAACAAGAGTGATTTACATTTGAATGGGTTTTGTTTTTCGTTATATCTACGCCGTTCTTGGGCGTTTCTGGAGTCGGCGTTCGGGTATAACGTTCGTTGGTGTATAAGGTAGGTGGCTTTGTGTTAATTTTTCCAACTGTCATGCGTTTTTTGCGTTTTCATGCCATGAACCCATGTTGGGGTGTCATGTGGCTAAGGCCATTGCTATATTTAATGCCTAGAATTGTGTAGGTGATTAAATAGTGATAATAAAATGCTGGTTGGGATCGTTGCTTGGATCCAGAACCACCCCGAGGGTGTGTTTCTCTGTTTAGCTGTTTGGACAGGATACCCGAGGGTATGCCTTTAAAGTAGAAATTGTAGAATTTCCTTGAGAGGAATTGCTTGTTTACTGCTTGTTTACATGTTGGGCATGACCCGGTTACATGTCTAGCCTGAGGGAGTTGTTGTGATTAGCCTGTGGGCACTGCACTGTTTAGCCTGAGGGCAGTAGTTACTTCGGCCTGAGGGAAACTTCTTCCGTGCCTGAGGGAAATAGACTTTGTGCCTGAGGGCGACACTACCTACGCCTGAGGGAAAATTCTGTTATGCCTGAGGGCGGATTCTTGTGTTGGACACTCCTTACCTGAGGGTAGGGGTTTACTTTTCTGAGGACGTGGTCTGTTTACTTAGAAATGCACTATGTTGATTTCTAATATTTAATGGATTAAATGAATTATAAAATGGAAATATAACTGGTAATTACTTACTTTTGAGTACTGCTTACTTTATTGCATTTTACTACTGCACACTATCATTTCATGCTTACACGCAGTTGGGCACAGGCCTTTGGTGGGTGCCTACTGAGATATATTTCTCACACCTTGTTTGGGTCACACTTTTCGGCCCAAACAGATTACGTTGCTGTAGGTGTAGATAGGGGAAAGAGTCCCAATATAGGTAGATGATTGCACCCGTGCTGGTGGGTGATGAGACGCTGAGATCCAGGCGTTTTGAGGATGGTCTTCAGTATGACATCTGAGCGCTGGTGAATTTCTTCAGGTTTCCTACTGTACATGCCATAGTGAATCAGGAACCGATTACAGAGAAGAACCTGCGGGAATCTAGTGGTGTGGGCCAGGGCGGTTCAGCACCAGTTACTGGTACTTTTTCTATTGGCAAGAGAAAGAGACAGATGGACTTCTCTTAGGGCAGCAGTACCAGTCAGAAGAATGCTTCAGGTGGCCAGGATATGTGCCACCAGTGTGGTAGAGAGGGGTAGAAGAGTCCGTAGTGTCCACGAGACCCAATGGAGTGCCGAGCTTGTGGCAGGATGGGTCATCTGCAGCGCTTTTGCAGGGCATTTCTACCTGTGGCTAGTGAGAGGGGTTCTGTGCAGACTCTGTGTGCGGAAGCAGGACCAGTGGCTTCTTACCAGTCGGGGAACTGGAATACGTCAGGGCATGCAGGTAGAGATGGTGGTCGTGGCCGTGGTAGCCAGACACCAGGATCTTAGAGGCAGCAGGGCGGGACAGCTCAGGGTAGCCAAACTGTGTCGCAGGGCCGCGGCACTGGGCAGACATATGCGGTGAAACAGACCCAGCATGAGCAGGATCTCGAACCTTCTACAGTCAGAGGTACTATTTTAGTATCTTCTGTCTTATCTTTATTACTTTTCGATACGGGTGCTACACATAGTTTCATATCTATACCCGTTGTAGAGAGCCTTGGGCTCTGTGTTTCTCCTTTTTCTGATATCATGACGCTGGACACTCCGTTGGGGACTAGAACGGCTGGTGTTCACCAGTGCAAGGAGTTCCCCCTTGAGGTTGGTGGGTGTCACTTCTTTTGAGACCTCTATGTCCTAGAGATGACGAGCTATAACGTCATTCTTGGGATAGACTAGTTGGTTCCCTTTCGAGCCTTTGTAGACTGCTATCATCTCAGGGTGCGTTTCATGTCACCAGAGGGCGGAGAGTTTCTATAAAAGGGCGATTGGAATGTTCAGGCAAGTCGAGCTGGACCAGAGCATCATGGGTGAGGTGGATTCACAGACCAGATTGCGAGCTTATATCTGGATGATCAGGGGAATTTTCAGACAGATTTCCCTCCAGTTGTTGATCGTTTCAGGGATGTCTTCCCGGACGACATTTCAGGTCCACCTCCAGTACGAGAGGTGGATTTCTCTATTGAGCTTGTGCCAGGAGCAGCACCGGTGTCCATTCCTCCTTATAGGATGGCTACACCTAAGTTGTAGGAGCTCAAGAGGCAGTTAGAGGAGTTACATGAAAAGGGTTTTATCCGACCCAGTACTTCTCCTTGGGGTTCGTCAGTCCTTTTTTCAAAGAAGGCGGATGGTACCCTCAGACTTTGCGTGGATTATCGGAATCTGAACCAGTTGACGGTTAAGAACCGATATCACTTACCAAGGATTGATGATCTTTTTGATCAGCTTCGTGGGGCACAAGTGTTCTCAAAGATTGAATTGAGATCGGGATATCATCAGTTTCACGTGAGACCGTCTGATATACCTCTCACGGCTTTCAGGAGTAGGTATGGTCTATATGAGTATATGATTATGTCGTTCGGACTCACGAACGCCCCAGCAGTTTTCATGGCTCTGATGAATCGTGTGTTCCATCTGTATCTTGATTCTTTTGTGGTAGTATTCATGGATGACATCTTGGTTTACTCTCACACTCGACACGACCACGCCACCCATCTTGAGATCGTATTGAGTACACTGAGGGATCATCGTATATATGCTAAGCTCTCGAAGTGCCACTTCTGGATGGACCAAATTCACTTCCTAGGTCATATCATCTTAGAGGCAGGAGTTTCAGTAGACCCAGAGAAGGTGAGAGGAGTAGTTTCCTGAGAGCAGCCAAAGAACGTGTTTGAGATACGAAGTTTCTTAGGGATGGTTGGTTACTACAGGCGTTTTATACAGGACTTCTCCCACTTAGCAGTGCTGTTGATGGGCTTGACTAAGAAGGGTGTGAAGTTTGTTTGGTCGGAAGCTTGTGAGGCAGATTTTCAGGACCTGAAGGGAAGGTTGACATCAGCACCGATCCTGATACTCCCAGAGCAGGGAAAGAGCTATACAGTTTATTGTGATGCATCAGGTATTGGGCTGGGAGCAGTGTTGATGCAGGGCAATCGAGTCGTTGCGTACAGGTCTCGGCAGTTGAGGCCACATGAGAGTAATTACCCGACTCATGATCTCAAGTTAGCTGCATTTGTGCATGCGTTGCGCTATTGGAGACATTATCTGTTGGGAGAGCATTTTGTGGTTTTCACAGACCACAAAAGCCTCAAGTATATCTTTACTCAGCGTGACCTGAATCTGAGGCAGAGAAGGTGGGTTGAGTACCTATAAACCTTCGATTTTGAGCTTGCCTATACACCTGCTAAAGGTAATGCAGTAGCTGATGCACTGAGTAGGAACTCAGATACAAACAGTGCAGGAAGCCAGTGGTGAGTGGGAGCTTATGGATTTGTTCTCTGAGATGCATCTAGAGGTGCACGATAGTTGGGGGAAGACTTATATTTCATCTTTAGCTGTGACTTCTACCCTCCTGGACAAAGTGAGGATGAGACAACTATCGGTTTTAGAAGGCCTAGTTCTACGGGAGTCGGTGGCAAGTGAGGACCCTCCTCCTAGATGGACGATAGGCGATGATGAGGTTTTGCGTTTCCATGGATGAGTATGGGTTTCAGGGGATATAAGCGAGGAGCTGATGCGGGAGTTTCATGCTTCAGCTTGGGCAGTTCATCCCGGGGTTACCAAGATGTACCGTGACTTGAAAGGTTAGTACTAGTGGTCTGGTATGAACAGAGAGATAGCTAGTTTTGTTACAAGGTGTTCCACCTGTCAACAGGTGAAGGTGGAGCACCAGAGGCCAGCTGGGTTGTTATAGCAGTTACCCATTCCAGAGTGTAAATGGGATGATGTCACGATGGATTTCGTGATGGGGTTACCGAGGTCACCTCCTGACAATGACGCCGTGTGGGTTGTTGTGGATAGACTCACGAAGGTAGCTCACTCCTTACCGATCAAGGAGACCTTCAGTGTTGACGAGATCATAAGGATGTATATCTGAGAGATCATACGTCTTCATGGGGTCCCTCGTTCTATCATTTCAGATAGGGATGCCCGCTTTACGTCTCGTTTCTGGAAGAGTTTTCAGAAGGCGCTGGGTACACAGGTGCTTCTGAGCACAACATACCACCCTCAGACCAATGGCCAGTCGGAGCGTACGATATAGGTGCTAGAGGACATGTTGCGCGCATGCGTCCTAGACTTTGGGGACTCTTGGGAGAAGCATATACCCTTAGTCTAGTTTGCCTATAACAATAGCTTCCGGGAAACTATTGAGATGGCACCATATGAGGATTTATATGGTAGGCCATGTCGATCACCTTTGTGATGGTTAAAGGCAGGTGAGGCAGCTTTATTGGGGCCACAGCTCGTGCAGGAGACTTCTGAGCAGGTCCAGTTGATTCAGAAGTTGATGGCTACCACGTAGTCTCGTCAGAAGTCATATGTTGATCGCCGTAGATGACCTGTAAAGTTCGTGGTTGGGGATCATGTTTTCTTGCGTGTTTCGCTGAGGCTGGGACACAAGCGGATCAGGAGACAGGGTAAACTTTCACCGCGGTATGTGGGTCCATTTCAGATTCTGGAGAGGGTTGGGCTGGTTTCTTATCGGTTGCGGTTACAGCAGCGGTACTGATACATGCACGACGTCTTCCACGTATCTCAGTTGCGCCGCTATCATTCAAACCTATCTCACATCTTTCAGCCTGAGGAGGTTGAGCTGGAGGAAGATGCGTCCTTTGAGGAGAATCTGATTCGTTTCATTGATAGGAGCATGAAGGTTCTTCGAGGCCGGTCAGTTCCTCTCGTACGGGTGTTATGGCAGCATGGCCAAGTGCAGGTTGAAACCTGGGAGCAGGAAACCGACGTACGTGCTCAGTGGTCGGATTTGTTCACAGCTATATCTTCACCACCCTTGGAAGGGAAACTTGGGGATGAATTGCTATAAGGGGGGGGGAGTTTGTAAGAACCCGGTTCTTAGTTTTGAGGTACGGGCTTCTTCTTTTTTCTTTTCCTTAAGTGTTTTTGAGAAAATATGGAAAATGGGGAAAAATCCTAAATTTTGGAACTACACACCGTGTACTTATTCCACACGCCGTGTACTTATGGCCGTGTGGGGATGAGTACACGGGGCAAGTAGCCTTTTCGGTGACGAGGGGTGTAGGAACCAACTACACGCCGTGTAGTGGTACTTACACACCGTGTAGTCAGTCGGTAGGCCAAAATAGTAAGGCGGTGGAGTAGCCGCCAGCTGGGCGACAGTACACACCGTGTACTTGGGAGTACATGCCGTCTACTCATGTCAACGGATGAATAGTGTGGCGGTGCCTCCAAAGGAACAGTTAAATAAAAGAAGTGAACGTCGTGCACTCAGAAGTACACACCGTGTACTTTGTTTTTTCAGCTTAAAACAGGTAGTAGCCTCCTCATTTGGCAGAGGAGACACTTGATCTAATTTGGAGCCAAAGGAGGAGGTCAGAACTTTGAATATGCACCGGGGTATCGTCTGGAATCGGTTTCCGCCTCGGACGATCCCGTTTGAACCGCACGGGTAAGGGCTTCCACCTCCTTGGCTAGTTCTTACCAATTCTTCTCCTAACAGGAGTTATTTACATTTGAATGTATTTTTTTCTTCATCATATCTATGCCGTTCTTGGGTGTTTCGGGAGTCAGCATTCAGGTATAACGTTCGTTGGTGTATAAGGTAGGTGGATTTGTGTTAATTTTTCCAACTGTCTTGCGTTTTGTGCGTTTTGGTGCCACGAACCCATGTTGGGGTGTCATGTGGCTGAGGCCGTTGCTATATTTAATGCCTAAAATTGCATAGGTGATTAAATTGTGATAATAAAATGCTGGTTGGGATCGTTTCTTGGATCCAGAACCACCCCGGGGGTGTGTTTCTCTGTTTAGTTGTTTGGCCAGGATACCCAAGGGTATGCCTTTAAAGTAGAAATTGTAGAATTTCCTTGAGAGGAATTGCTTGTTTACTACTTGTTTACATGTTGGGCATGGCCCGGTTACCTGTCTAGCCTGAGGGAGTTGTTTTGATTAGCCTGTGGGCACTGCACTGTTTAACTTGAGGGAAGTAGTTACTTCAGCCTGAGGGCAACTTCTTCCGTGCCTGAGGGAAATAGACCTTGTGCCTGAGGGTGACACAACCTACGCCTGAGGGAACATTCTGTTATGCCGGAGGGAGGATTCTTGTGTTGGACACTCCTTACCTAAGGGTAGGGGTTTACTTGTCTGAGAATGTTGACTGTTTACTTAGAAATGCACTGTGGTGATTTCTAATAATTAATGGATTAAATGAATAATAAAATGGCAATATAACTGGTAATTAGTTACTTTTGAGTACTGCTTACTTTATTGAATTTTATTACTGCACACTATCGTTGCATGCTTTCACGCAGTTGAGCACATGCCTTTGGTGGGTGCCTACTGAGATATATTTCTCACACCCTGTTTGGGTCATGCTTTTCAGCCCAAACAGATTACGTTGCTGCAGGTGTAGATAGAGGAAAGAGTCCCTATACAGGTACGTGATTGCTGCTGAGGAGTAAGAGGGCATGGGACCGAGCCTAGGCTCACGATGCCGCTGCCAGTTGTTTTTCTTTGTTTTGATGTACTCTACTTGTGGTTGTATCGTATTGATGTATAACATGTTCTGGCTGTTTTCTTAGAACTTGAGACATGTAGCATCATCATTTATATATTGTTGGTTATATCCACTGTTGTTGTTTATTTCAGTTGTGTATGGTTTACTACTTCCACTGTTTGTTGTATGTTTTATTTTGTATTCAGTTGCGCTACACTTTGACAAATGAGGGCATAGTTTCCCCACTATCAGACCTGGGCCCTCACTGCTAGTCTGCAGCCTCTGGCATTTGGGGAAATGCGCTTGAGGTCACGTGGCAAACCGGATTCGTGGAACCCGGAATCGGGACGTTACATGAAGGGTTTTAGAGTTTTTTACGTTTTTATGGATTTGGGGGGTATTTTTATGTTTTTTTGGATTTTTAGAGATTTTGAAAGGTTTTAATTTTTTAGGGTTTTCAGGAGGTTTAGGGTATTTTTTAGGGTTTTATGGTTTTTTAGAGTTTTTAAATGTTTTTATGGGTTTAATGTGTTTTTGGAGTTTTTAGTTTTTTAGGGTTCTTATGTATTTTTAGTATCTTTTATGTTTTTCGTGGTTTTAAGGTTTTCTAGGGGTTTTTTGGGTTTTAGGTTTTTTTTTACTTATTTGTGGATTTTTATAGGTTCTTAGGATTTTGTGTTTTTTAAGTTTTTTAGGGTTTTTATAGCTTTTTAAAATTTTATTGGGTTTCAAGGGGTTTTATAGTTTTTTTTTTCTGTTTTTTGGGTTTTTAGGGTTTTTTAGGTTTTTAGGTGTTTTTATGGATTTCAAGGGTTTTTATGGTTTTTTACGTTTTCATGGAATTTTTGGAGCTTTTACGATTTTTATGGGTTTTAGGGTTGTTTAGGGTTTTTAGGGATTTTGAGGGTGTTTAGGGTTTTCAGGGATTTTTATGGTTTTTAGAGTTTTTTTGGATTCTTATGGACTTTTTGGATTTTTTGGGTTTTTTGAGTTTATTAGGGGTTTTAATATTTTTTAGAGTTTTTAACGTTTTTAGGTATTTAAATGGTTTTTATAGTTTTTTGTGCTTGTTCGGTTTTTACGTATTTTTAATGTTTTTAATTAAGGGTTTTTATTATTTTCAAGGATTTTAGGGTTTTTAGGGATTTTTACGCTTTCATCGATTTTTAGGGGTTTTTAGGGTTTTTATGATGTTTAGGTTTTTTAGGGGTTTCTTGTATTTTGATGGGTTTTAGGGTTTTTCATGGTTTTTTGGGTTTTTAAGGGTTTTAAGGGGTTTTAGGGCCTTTTGGGGTTTAGGATTTTTTTTTGGTTTTAAGGGGTTTTAAGGTTTTTAGATTTTATAACATTTTTAGGGGTTTTAAAGGTTTTAAGAGTTTTTAGTGGGTTTTTATGGTATTTATTAGTTTTTATGTTTATTTAAGGTTTTTAGGGGTTTTGAGGTTTTCAGGGGTTTTTCAGGGTTTTAAAGGTTTGTACGTTTTTCATGGAGTTTTCGGTGTTTTTTAGGATTTTTATGGGTTTTAGGATTTTCTGGGTTTTTAGGGACTTTTGGGTTTTTAGGTTTTTTTTTGTTTTTTATGGTTTTTAATGTTTTTGGAGTTTTTTTAAATAGGGTTTTATTGTTTTTTAGAGTTTTTAGTGGCTTTTCATGTTTTTCGGGTTTTGGGGCTTATATATTTGTTTGGGTTGTTATGGTTCTAGGCGGTTTTTCAAATGATTTATGATTTTTTTACATTTTGATGAATTTTTAGTGGGTTTTGATATTTTTTTGTTTTTTTTTGTGATTTTGAGGGGTTTTAGGTTTTTAGGTTTTTAGGGTCTTTTTGGGTTTCTAGTCTTTTTTGAGTTCTTTATAGTTTTTAAGTTCTTTTATAGTTTTAAACATTTTTAGGGATTTAAGGGTTTTAGTGATTTTAGTGGGTTTTGTGGGTTTTTATGGAGTTTTAGGGTTTTTAATGTTTTTAGGGGTTTTATGGTTTTTAGGGGATTTTCAGGTTTTTTGGGGTTTTTACGTTATCATAGATTTTGGGGGGGGGGTAGGATTTTTATGGTTTTTAGGGGTTTTGGGGTTTTTAGGCATTTTGAGAAGTTTTAGGGTTTTTTCTCATTTTAGGGGTTTTAGGGTTTTCATGGTTTTTATAGTATTTTTGGGTTTTTAGGATGTTTTTAGTCTTATAGGGGTTTTAAGGTTTTTTATAGATTTTAAAATTTTTTAGGGGTTTTTAGGGATTTGAGAGTTTTTAATGGGTTTTTAGGATTTTATGGTTATGAGTGTTTTTTGGGTTTTTATGGGTTTTATGGGGTTTTAAAGTTTTTTGTGGTTTTTAAGGTTTTTAGGGGGTTTTCAGGGTTTACAGGGTTTTTTATGTTTTCATTAATATTAAGGGGTTTTTTTTAGAATTTTATGGTTTTTAGGTTTTTTTAGGGTTTTAGGGATTTTAATAATTTTCTGGGGTTTTCAAGGGTTTCAAGGTTTTTAGGGTTTTTATAGTTTTTTAACATTTTGATTAGTTTTAAGGGTTTTATATTTTTTAGTGTTTTTTAGGTTTTTATGGGTTTTAAGGGTTTTTAAAGGTTTTTAGTGTTTTTTACATTTTTATACATTCTTAGGGTTTTTTAATATTTCTATGGTTTTTAGGTTTTTAGGGTTTTTTAGGTTTTTTAGGTTTTTAGGATTTAATGCTTTTTATTGTCTTATTGGTTTTTTATGGCTTTTTTTTTAATTTTTAGGGTTTTTATGGATTTTAAACATTTTTTGTGTTTTTATTGTTTTTTTGGTTTTTATGGGTTTTTAGTGTTTTTAAGGTTTTTAGGGGTATTTATGGTTTTCACGGTTTTTAGGGTATTTTGGGGGATTTAGTGGTTTTTAGGGTTTTTTAGGTTTTTTAGGTTTTTAGGATTTAATGCTTTTTTATTGTCTTATTGGGTTTTTTATGGCTTTTTTTTTAATTTTTAGGGTTTTTATGGATTTTAAACATTTTTTGTGTTTTTATTATTTTTTTGGTTTTTATGGGTTTTTAGTGTTTTTAAGGTTTTTAGGGGTATTTATGGTTTTCACGGTTTTTAGGGTATTTTGGGGGATTTAGGGTTTTTTGAGTTTTTTAGGTTTTTAAAGGTTTTAGAGTTTTTTAACATATTTAGGGGTTCTAAGGTGTTTTAAGGTTTTTTGTGGGTCTTAGGGTTTTTATGGAGTTTTAGGATTTTTTAAGGTGTTAGGGGTTTTTATGGTATTTAGGTGTTTTTTAGGGTTTTTAGGATTTTTTACGTTTCCATGGATTTTTAGGGGGTTTTAACAATTTTTATGGTTTTTTGGGGTTTTTAGTTTTTTTATGGATTTTAGGGTTTTATATGTGTTTTTAGGGTTTTTCAAAGGTTTTGAGGTGTTTTGGGGTTTTATGGTTTTTTTTGCGTTCTTAGGGGTTTTAAGTTTTTTTTAGAGTTTTTTACGTTTTTAGTGGTTTTGAGGGTTTTTGGTATTTTAGTGGTTTTCAATGTTTTTATGGGTTTTTAGTGTTTTTTTAAAAAAACATTAGTGGTTTATATGATTTTCAGGGGGTTTTCAAGGTTTTTATGTTTTTTTACATTTTTATGGATTTTTAGCGGTTTTTTAATATTTTTATGATATTAAGGGTTTTCAGGGTTTTTAGGGTTTTAGGGGTTTTGAGGCGTTTTAGGGTTTTAAGTGTTTTTTTTGGTTTTTGGGGGTTTTAGTATTTTTAGGGTCTTTTTGGGTTTTTAGGGTTTTTTTGAGTTTTTAGGGTTTTTAAGAATTTTTAGAGTTTTTTTTTATCATTTTTATGGGGTTTTAGGGTTTTTATGGTTTTTAGGAGTTTTTATGGTTTTAGGGATTTTTTCAGGGTTTTTTTTAGGTTTTCATGGATTTTTATGTTTTTAGGATTTTTATAGTTTTTAGGGTTTTTAGGGATTTTGAGGGTTTTAGGGTTTTTCATGCGTTTTCCAGGTTTTTTCAGTTTTTTAGGGTTTTTGGGTGTTTTAGGTTTTTAGTGTTTTTTATTTTTGTAAGGTTTTAAGGTTTTTTTTGTTTTTTAACATTTTTTGGGGTTTTGAGGGTTTTAATAGTTTATAGTTGTTTTAGGATTTTTATGGGTTTTTAGGGTTTTTTAATGTTTTAAGGGTTTTTTGGTTTTCGGGGGTTTTCAAGGTTTTTAGGGGTTTTTACATTTTTATAGATTTTTGGGGGATTTTTTTGGATTTTTATGGTTTTAAGGGTTTTTTAGGTTTTTGAGGGTTTTAAGGGGTTTCAGGTGTTTTTAAGGGTTTTAGGGTCTTTTGTGTTTTTATGATTTTTTTGATTATTTGGGATTTTTTATGGCATTTTAGGGTTTTTTAACATTTTAAGGGGTTTTAAGGGTTTTTAGAGTTTTTAGTTGTTTTATGGGGTTTTTATGTTGTTTTAAGGTTTTTAGGGGTTTTATGATTTTTAGGGGTTCATCAGGGTTTTTAGGATTTTTACTTTTTAATGGATTTGTAGGGGATTTTTAGGTGTTTTTTGATTTTTAGGGTTTTTCATGCTTTTAAGGCATTTTGAGGTGTTTTAGGGTTTTTAGGGGTTTTTATGGTTTTTAGGGTTTTCTGGGTTTGAGTGTCTTTTTGCGTTTCTGGGGTATTTTTTATGTTTTTAATGATTTTAAGTTTTTAAATATTTTTAACCTTTTTAAATGTTTTAAGGGTTTTTATAGTTTTTAGTAATTTTAGGGTTTTTATGGTTTTTTAGGTTTTTTAAGTTTTTTAAGAGTTTTTATGGTTTTAGGGTTCTTGTGGTTTTTAATAGTTTTTAATGTTTTTAGGGGGTTTTAGGGTTTTTAGGCCTTTTAGTGGGTTTTTAAGGATTTTATGGATTTTTAGTGTTTTAAATGTTTTAGGGGTATTATAGTTTTTAGTGGGTTTTCAGGTTTTTGGGATTTTTACATTTTCATGGATTTTTAGGTTTTTTTAGGATTATTATTGGTTTTAGGATTTTTTAGGGTAGGGATTTGGGTGTTTTAGGGTTTTTAACGTTTTTATGGTTTTTTAGTGTTTTAGAGTCATTTTTTGATTTTAGGATATTTTTGAATTTTTTATGGTTTTTAAGGGTTTTAGAGTTTTTAATGTTTTTTGGGGTTTTATGGGATTTTATAGTTTTTAGTGGGTTTTATGGTTTTTTAAGGTTTTTAGGGTTTTATGGTTTTAAAGGGTTTTTATGTGTTTTTAGGGTTTTTATTGGGGTTTTAGGGGTGTTTTTGGGTTTTAAGTCTTTTTGAGATTTTTAGGGTTTGTAAGGTTTTATATTTTTTTAATGTTTTTAGGGGTTTAAAGGGTTTTTTTGTTTTAGTGGGTTTTTAGAGTTTTTAGGGGTTCTTAGGGTTTTAAAGGTTTTTGAGGGTTTTGTGGTCTGTAGGAGAATTTTAGGTTTTTTAGGTTTTTTTATGTTTTCATTGATTTTTAGGGGTTTTTTAGGATTTTTATTGTATTTAGGGGTTCTTAGTGTTTTTAGAAATTTTAAGGGTTTTTAGGGTTTTAAGGGGGGGGGGTTTATAAGTTTTGAGGATTGTTAAGGTCTTTTTGGGTTTTTAGGTTTTTTTTGAGTTTTTAGGGGTTTCATGGTTTTTAGAGTTTTTTAACATATTTAGGGGTTTTTTGGGTTTTAATGTTTTTAGTGGGTTTTATGGTTTTTAGGGTTTTATGTTTTTTGAGGGTTTTTATGGTTTTCAAGGATTTTAGTATTTTTTTATGTTTTCATGGATTTTTAGGCGTTATTTATATTTTTTATGGTTTTTAGAGTTTTTAAGGTTTTTCAGAGTTTTTAGGGTTTGTTGGGGTTTTTGGGTTTTTTTTGAGTTTTTAGTGTTTTCTAGGATTGCTATATTTTTTAAACTTTTTAGGGCTTTAAAGGGTTTTTAGATTTTGTTTAGTGGATTTTAGGGTTTTCGGGGGTTTTTAGATGTTTTTAGGTTATTAGGGTTTTATGGTTTTCTTAGTTTTTTCATTGTTTTCACGGTTTTTTACATTTTTGTGGTTTTTTATGTTTTTTTAGGATTTTTATGGTTTTTGTAGTTTTTAAATTTTCTTTTGGATTTTGAGGGTTTTTATGGTTTTTTATGAGGTTTTAGGTGTTTTTGGGTTTTAGGGGTTTTTAAGGTTTTTTGGATTTTTCTGAGGTTTTGATGGTTTTAAGGGTTTTTAGGGTCCTTTTAGATTTTTGGGGATTTTTTTAGTTTTCAGGGTTTTAAGGTTTCTCAGAGTTTTTTAATATTTTTAGGGGTTTTAAGGGTTTTTAGTGTTTTTAGTGGGTTTAGGGTTTTTATGCATTTTTTATGGTTTTTGAGGTTTTTATTGTTTTAAGGGTTTTTTTGGGTTTTTATGGTTTTTATTTTTTCATGGATTTTTAAGGGATTTTATATTTTTTATAGTTTTTAGTTTTTTTATGAATTATAGGGATTTTGAGGGTTTTAGGGGTTTTCATGGTTTTGAGGGTCTTTTTGGGGTTTTAAGGTCTTTAGAATTTATTTACAAGGCAAGGTTTTTTAGATACTTTTAACATTTTTTGGGTTTTTAATATTTTAAAGAATTTTTATTGAATTTTTAGGGTTTTAACGGGGTTTTTGATTTTTTTTCATGGTATCTATTTTATGTTTTTAATGGTTTTTATGGTTTTTAGGATTTCTCATGAATTTTTGGGTTTTTTATGTTTTCATGTATTTTTAGGGGTCTTTTTTGGATTTTTAAGGTTTTTATGGTTTTTAGGGATTTTGAGGGTTTTAGGGTTTTAATGGGTTTTTAGGGGTTTTAAGGACTTTTCTGTTTTAATAATTTTTTCAGTTTTTAGTTGTTTTATGGTTTTTTAGATCTTTTTAATGTTTTTAGGGGTTTTAAGGGTTTTTAGAGTTTTTAATGGTTTTTAGGATTTTTATGGGTTTTTAGGTTTTTAAGGTTCTTAGGGGATTTTATGGTTTTCATGGATTTTTAGGGGTTTTAGAGTTTATTATTTTTTCATGGATTTTCATGGGTTTTTTAAGATTTTAAGTGTTTTTCAATGTTTTTATGGCCTTTTGGGTTTTTATAATTTTTTTTGAATTAATTAGAGTTTTACATTTTTTTAGATTTTTTTAATGATTTTATTGGTTTTAAGGGTTTTTAGAGTTTTAGTGTGTTTTTAGGGTTCTTATGGGTTTTTAGAGCTTTTTAAGTTTTTAAGGGGTTTATGGTTTTAAGAAGGTTTTCGGTGTTTTTTAGAGTTTTTACGTTTCATGGTTTTTTGGGGGATTTTTTGGATTTTTTCAGGTTTTAGGGGTTTTAGGGTTTTTAGGGAGTTTGAGGCTTTGTGGAATTTTTAGACGGTTTTGGGGTTTTTAGGGGTTTTCGGGGGTTTTTAGGGAATTTTTTGGTTTTTAGGTTTTTTGAGTTTTTAAAGGTTTTTTAGGTTTTTTTAACGTTTTTAGGGATTTTAAGTGTTTTTAGAGTTTTAAGTTGGTTTTTAGGATTTTTATGGGGGTTTTGAGTTTTTACGGTTTTTAGGGGTTTTTTAGGGTTCCTTGGGGTTTTTACATTTTCATGTATTTTTTTGGTATTTTTAGGATTTTCAAGGTTTTTAGGGATTTTTTGGGTTTTTGGTTTTTCAAGCGTTTTATGATTTTTATAATTTTTCTAGGTGTTTAGGATATTTTTGGGGTTTTAGGGGTTTTTATGTGTTTTTTAGGGTATCAAAATGTTTTTGAGAGTTTTTTATAGTTTTTAGGGATTTTAAGCATTTTTAGAGTTTTTAGTGGTTTTTATGGGGTTTTATGGGTTTTTAGGATTTTTGAGGTTTTTATGGGTTTTATGATTTTTATTAATTTTTTAGGGCTTTTAAGGCTTTTTATGTTTTCATGAATTTTTAGAGGTTTTTTATTATTTTTATGATTTTTAGGGTTTTTATGGTTTTTAGAGATTTGAGGGGTTTTAGGGGTTTTCAGACGTTTTAGGGGTTTTCAGAGTTTTTAGGGTCTTTTTAGGTTTTTAGGGTTTTTTTGAGTTTATAGGGTTTTAAGGTTTTTTAGAGTTGTTAATGTTTTTAGGGGGTTTAAGGGTTTTAGAGTTTTTTTGGTTTTTTGTGTTTTAATTTTTTTAGGTGTTTTAAGGTTTTTGGGGGTTTTTTGTATTTCAAAGTTTTTTCAAGATTTTTAGGGTTTTTATGGTTTTTAGGGTCTTTTTGGTTTTTAGGGTCTTTTTGGTTTTTAGGGGTTTTTTTTGAGTTTTTAAAGTTTTTAAGGTTTTTTAGAGTGTTTTTAACATTTTTAGGGGTTTTATGGGGTTTTAGTGTTTTTTGTGGGTTTTAGGGTTTTTATGGGTTTTTAGGATTTTTGTGGTTTTTAGGGGTTTAAAGGGTTTCAGGGTTTTTTCAGCATTATTAGGGTTTTTATGTTTTAATCTATTTTTAAAGGTTTTTTATAAATTTTATTGTTTTTAGGGTATTTTGGGATTTTGAGGGGTTTTGGGTGGTTTTATGGGTTTTTGTAGTGTTTTGGGTTTTGTTGGGTTTTTTGGGTTTTTTGGGTTTTTTGGGTCTTTTTTGAATTTTCTAGAGGTTTAAAGTTTTTAATATTTTTTTTAATGTTTTAGGGTTTTTAAAGGTTTTTAGAGTTTTTAGTGGTTTTTAGAGTTTTTATGGGTTTTTAGGGTTTTTAAGGTTGTTAGGGTTTTTTAGGTATTTAGGGGCCATCATGGTTTTCGGGGTTTTTTAGGTTTTTTTAATGATTTGATGGATTTTTAGGGGGAGTTTTATATTTTTTGTTGTTTTTAAGGTTTTTATGGGTTTTAGGGATTTTGAGGGTTTAATGTATTTTTCAAGTGTGTTTAGGGTTTTCTAGGTTTTTAGGGTCTTTTGGGTTTTTGGGGGTTTTTTCTTTAGTTTTTAGGGTTTTTAAGGTTTTTTAGAGTTTCTTAATGTTTTTAGGGGTTTAAAGGGTTTCCGAGTTTTTAGTGGATTTTATGTTTTTTTGGGGGTTTTAGGTTTTTTGGAGGTTTTATAGTTTTAAGGGGTTAACATGGTTTTTGGATTTCTTTTACATTATCATGGATTTTTTGGGTTTTTATGATTTTTATGGTTTTTAGTATTTTAGTATTTTTGGGGATTTTGAGCATTTTTAGGGGTTTTCAGGGGGTTTAAAGATTTTTTTAGGGTTTTTAGGGGTTTTTTTTGAGTTTTTTAGCGGTTTGTAGATTTTTTTAAAAGGCAAGGTCTTTTAGAGTTTTTATCATATTTTGGGGGTTTTGGTGTTTTTAGAAATTGTAGTGATGTTTTAGGGTTTCTATGGGTTTTTAGGGTTATTTAAGGTTTTCAGGGGTTTTTTCAAGGTTTTTTATGTTTTCATGGATTTTGGGGGTTTTTATGATTTTTATGATTTGTAGGGTTTTTTAGGGTTTTAGGGTTTTTAAGGGGTTTTAGGGTTTTTAAGGGGTTTTAGGATTTTTAGTGGTTTTTAGGGTTTTTGGGTTTTTTTGTGTTTTTAGGGGTTTTTATGTTTTTTTTGAGTTTTTTGAGGATTTAATTTTTTATATTTTTTAACCTTTTAAGGTTTTTTAAGGTTTTTAGAGTTTTTAGTGGTTTTTTGGGGTTTTTTGGGGTTTTATGAGTTTTTTTTTGTTTTTAGGAGTTTTTTTGGTTTTCAAGGGTTTTTGAGCTTTTTTAGGGTTTTTTTAGGTTTTCATAGATTTTTAGGGGTTTTTTATAACTTTCATGGTTTTTTTTGGGTTTTGTATGGTTTTTAGTGATTTTGAGTGTTTTTAAGAATTTTTAGGGGGTTTCAGGGGTTTGTAGGGTTTGAGGTTCTTTTGGGATTTTAGTGTTTTTTTTGAGTTTTTTATGTTTTTGTAGGAGTTTTTACATGTTTATGGATTTTGGGGGGTTTTCAGTATTTTTATGGTTTTTAGGGGTTTTAGAGATTTTTAGGGTTTTATGGTTTTTAGGGGGTTTTGAGGTTTTTCAGGGATTTATGTTCTTTTAGAGGTTTAGAGTTTTTTTTATGATTTTTAGGGTTTTTAAGGGTTATTAGAGTTTTTTAACGTTTTAGTGGTATTAACGGGTTTTAGAGATTTTAGTGTGTATTTAGGTGTTTTTTGTATTTTTAGGGGTTTTATGGTTTTTACGGGGTTTTATGTTTTTAGGGGTATTTTAGGGGTTTTAGGGGTTTTGGGGGTTTTAGGGGTATTTTAAGGGTTTTAGGGTTTTTTCTGGTTTTTAATGTTTTAGGGTTTTTCGGGATTCTGAGGGTTTATGGTATTATTCATGGTTTTTTGGAATTTTAGTGTTTTTTAGGTTTTTTAGTTTCTTTTTGGATTTTAGGGGTTTTTTTTGAGTTCTTAGGTTTTTTAAGGGTTTTAGAGTTTTTTAATGTTTTTAGGGGTTTTAAGGGTTTTTAGTGGTGTTTTTGGTTTTTAGGGTTTTTATGGGTTTTTAGGATATTTAAGTTTTTAGTGGTTTTTTGGGGGTTTTTCATGGTATTTTACATTTCCATGGATTTTAGGGGGTTTTTTAGGATTTGTATGGTTTTTAGTATTTTTAAGGATTTTAAGGGTTTTATGGTTTTTAGAATTTTTAGGCGATTTCATGGTTTTTTGGGTCTTTTTTTTTGTTTTTTAAGGTGTTTACGTTTTTCAAGGTTTTTAGAGTTTTTTTTATCATTTTTAGGGTTTTTAAGGGTTTTTAGAGTTTTTAGTGGGTTTTAGGGGTTTTATGGGTTTTTAGGGTTTTAAAGGCTTTTAGGGGTTTTTATGGTTTTTAGGGGCTTCTCTAAGTTTTTAGGGTTTTTTACATTTTAATGGATTTTACGGGGGGGTTTCAGATTTGTATGGTGTTTATGGTTATTAGGGATTTTGACGGATTTTAGGGTTTTTTTGGACTTTTTATCATTTTTGGGGACTTTTGGTTTTATTATTTTTTTGAGTTTTTTAGAGGCTTTAATGTTTTTTTATAATTTTTTAACGTTTTTATGGGTTTAAAGGATTTTTAGATTTTTTGTGGTTTTATGTTTTTATGGATTTTTAGGCGTCTTAAAGGTTTTTAGGGGTTTTGTGGTTTTCAAGGGTTTTTTGGGTTTTTAGGATTTTTTACATTTTCAATGTTTGTAGGGGGTTTTTGGATTTTTATGGTTTTTAGGGGTTTTCAGTGTTTTTAGGGATTTTGAGGGTTCTAGGGTTCTTCAGGGTTTTTAGGGTCCTTTTGGGTTTTTAGTGTTTTTTTGAGTTTTTTAGGGGTTTATGACTTTTTATAGTTTTTTAAAAATTTTAGGGATTTTAAGTGTTTAAGAGTTTTTAGTGTATTTTTATGGGGTTTAGGATTTGTTTAGGTTTTTAGGGGTTTTTATGGTTTTATGGGGTTTTTTAGGGATTTTAGGATTTTTTATTTATGAGTTTTTAGTATTTTTATTGTGTTTAGGTTTTTTAGGTTTTGTTAGTATTTAAGGTGTCAAGGGTTTTAATGGTTTTTTATGGGTTTTAGGGTTTTTAGAGTTTTTTAGGTTCTTTTGGGTTTTTTGGATTTTCTAGAGTTTTTTGGGGTTTTAAGATTTTTTTTAGTTTTTTAAAGTTTTTACAGTGTTTAAGGGTTATAAGAGTTTTAGTGAGTTTTTAGGGTTTTTATGGGGTTTAGGGTATTTTTATATTTTTAGGTATTTTTATGGTTTTCAAAGGTTTTTACGGTTTTTTATATCTTCATGGATTTCAAGGGGTTTTTAAGAATTTTATGGCTTTTAGTGTTTTTTAGTGGTTTAGGGATTTCAAAAAAAATTAGGGTTTTAAGATCCTTTTTAGTTTTTTGGGTTTTTTGAATTTTTTATGGTTTTTAATGTTTTTTAGATATTTTTAACGTTTTTGAGGGCTTTAAGGGTTTTTGTAAATTTTAGCAGTTTCCTGTTTTTTATGGATTTTTTAAAGTTTTTAGGGGTTTTTTAGTTTTTAGAGGTTTTTCAGTGTTTTTAGGTTTTTTATGTTTTCATGTATTTTAGGGATTTTTTAATCTTTTTATGGTCTTAGGGTTTTTTAGGGTTTTTTGGATTTTGACATTTTTTGAGGGTTTTTAGGTTTTTTATGGTTTTAATGGTTTTTATTATCTTTTGGATATTGAGAGTTTTCGTTTCAGTTTTTTATGGTTTCTAAGATTTTTTAATGTTTTTTAACATTTTTAGGAGTTTAAAGGGAATTTAGGGGTTTTTTTGAGTTTTTTAGATCTTTTATGTTTTTTATAGTTTTTAATGTTTTTAGAGGTTTTAAGGGTTTTTAGAGTCTTAATGGAGTTTTTTGGGTTTTTATTGGTTTTTAGGGTTTTTGAGGTTTGTAGGGGTTTTATGGTTTTCAGGGGTTTTTCAATATTTTTATAGTTTTTTACTTTTTCATTATTTTTAGGGGGTTTTAGGATTTTTATTTATTTTATGATTTTTTGGGTTTTTAGGCATTTTATTGTTTTTAGGTGTTTTTAGAGATTTTTAGGTTTTTTAGGGTTTTTAGGGGTTTTAAGGGTTTTGGATTATTTTTTGGTTTTAAAAGTTTTTTTAGATTTTTTAAATGTTTTCGGGTTTTTAATGGTTTTTAGAGTTTTTAGTGGGGTTTTAGGGTTTTTATGGGGTTTTATGGTTTTCTATGTTTTTTGGGATTTTTATTGTTTTCAGGGCATTTTTAGGGTTTTTAGTGTTTTTTTATATTTTGTGGATTTTTAGGATTTTTTAGGATTTTTTTAGAATTTTTATGGGTTTTAGTGTTTTTAGGTTCTTTTAGGGGTTTTTTAGTGTTTTAGGGGTTTTCAGGGGTTTAAGGGTCTTTTTGAGATTTTAGGGGTTTTTAAGTTTTTTTAGGGGTTTTAATATTTTTAGAGTTTTTAACATTTTAGGGGGTTTAAACGGTATTTATTGTTTTTAGGGAGTTTATAATATTTTTAGGGGTTTTTATGGTTTTTAGGGGGTTTTCAAGGTTTTGAAGGTGCTTTATATTTTCATGGATTCTTAGGGTTTTTAGGATTTTTATGGTTTTTAGGTATTTTGAGGCTTTTTACAGTTTTTGAAGGGTTTTTAGGGTCTTTTGGGTGTTTGGGGGGGGGGGGTTGAGTTTTTAGCGTTTTTTTTTCGTTTTTTAGGGTTTGGGAGGTTTTTAGAGTTATTTAATGTTTTTAGGTGTTCTAAAGGTTTTTAGAGTTTTTAGTGGGGTTTTAGGGGTTTTATGGGTACTTAGGGTTTTTTAAGTTTTTAGGGGGTTTTCAAGGTTTTTAAGGATTTTTATGTCTTCAGGAATTTTTAGGGGTATCTTAAGAATTTTATGGTTCTTAGGGTTTTTTATGGCTTTTAGAGGTTTTTAGGAGTTTTAGGGTTTTCAGGGTTTTTAAAGGTTTTTATGTTCTTTTTGGGGTTTTTTGAGTTTTTTAGGGTTTTATGGTTTTTTAGAGTTTTTTTTAATGTTTTTTGAGTTTAAAGGGGTTTTAGAATTTGTAGTTGGGTTTTATGGGTATTTAGAGGTTTTTAAGGTTTTTAAGGATTTTTAGGTTTTTCAGGGGGTTTCCTGGGTTTTTAGGTTTCTTATATCTTAATCATTTTTTAGGGTTTTTAGAAATTTTCTTATTTTTATGGTTTTTAGTTTTTTATAGATTTTGACGGTTTTTAGGGTTTTAAGGAGTTTTATGGTTTTTCAGGATTGTTAGGGTCCTTTGGGGTTTTATGGTTTTTTGAGTTTTTCGGGTTTTTACGTTTTATTGATTTTTTAATGTTTTTAGGAGTTTCAAGGGTTTGTAGAGTTTTAAGTGGTTTTTTAGGATTTTTATGGGTTTTTAGGGTTTTTATGTTATTTAGGTTGTTTTTTTGATTTCAGGGTTTTTTTTATGGTTTTTAGGGTTTTTATGGTTTTTAGGGGGTTTTACGGTTTTTTGGGTTTTCAAGGTTTTAGGGATTTTGGGGGGGTTTAAGGTCTTTTTGTGTTGTAAGGGTTTTTAAGGTTTTTTAGTGATTTTTAACGTTTTTAGTGTTTTAAAGGGTTTTTATAGATTTTAGTGTGGTTTTAGGGGTTTTATGGGTTTTTAGGGGTTTCTATGGTTTTTATGGTTTTAGTGGGCTTCTCAGGGTATTTTTTGTATTTTTCGTTTTTAGGGATTTTTAGGGGGTTTTTAAATATTTTTATGGTTTTTACTATTTTTAGGCTTTTTAGGGATTTTGATGGGTTTTTGGGATTTTTGGGGTTTTAGGGTCTTTCGGGGTTTTGGGGTTTTTTTGAGTTTTTTATTGTTTTTAATGGGTTTAATGTTTTTAACACTTTTAGGGGTTTAAGGATTTTTAGAGTTTTTTGTGGATTTTAGGAATTTTATGGGGTTTAAAAGTTTTTAAAGGTTTTTAGGGGTCTTTATGGTTTTCAAGGGTTTTAGAGTTTTTTACGTTTTCATGGATTTGGGGGGGGATTTTTATGTTTTTTAGTTTTTTTAGGGATTTTGAAAGGTTTTAATTTTTTAGGGTTTTCAGGAGGTTTAAGCTCTTTTTTAGGGTTTTAAGGTTTTTTAGAGTTTTTATATGTTTTTAGGGGTTTAATGGGTTTTTGAAGTTTTTAGTTTTTTTTAGGGTTCTTATGGATTTTTTGGATTTTTTATGTTTTTAGTGTTTTTATGGTTTTCTAGGGTTTTTTTACTTATTTATGGATTTTTATAGGTTCTTAGGATTTTGTGGTTTTTATGTTTTTTAGGTTTTCTAGAGTTTTTAAAAAATTTATTGGGTTTTAAGGGGTTTTATAGTTTTTTGCTGTTCTTTGGGTTTTTAGGGTTTTTTAGGTTTTTAGGGGTTTTTATCGATTTCAAGGGTTTTTATGGTTTTTTATGTTTTCATGGATTTTTAGGGGGTTTTACGATTTTTATGGGTTTTAGGGTTGTTTAGGGTTTTTAGGGATATTGAGGGTGTTTAGGGTTTTTAGGGATTTTTAGGGTTTTTTGGGGTTTTTTGGATTCTTATGGCCTTTTTGGATTTTTTGGGTTTTATTTTATTTTATTAGGGGTCTTAATATTTTTTAGAGTTTTTAACGTTTTTAGGGATTTTAATGGTTTTAATTGTTTTCTGTGGTTTTTTGGTTTTTATGGGTTTTTAATTTTTTTAAGGTTTCAAGTGTTTTTATTATTTTCAAGGATTTTAGAGTTTTTAGGAATTTTTAGGGTTTTTATGATGTTTAGGTTTTTTAGGGTTTTCTTAAATTTTGAGGGGTTTTAGGGTTTTTCACATGTTTTTTTGAGTTTTTAAGGTTTTTAAGGGGTTTTAGGGCCTTTTGGGTTTTAGGGTTTTTGGGGGTTTTTAAGGGTTTTTAAGGTTTTTAGATTTTGTAATATTTTTAGGGGTTTTAAAGTTTTTAAGAGTTTTTAGTGGGTTTTTATGGTATTTATTAGTGTTTATGTTTATTTAAGGTTTTTAGGGGTTTTGAGGTTTTCAAGTGTATTTCAGGGTTTTAAAGGTTTATACGTTTTCATGGATTTTTCGGTGTTTTTCAGGATTTTTATGGGTTTTAAGATTTTCTGGGTTTTTAGTGTCTTTTTGAGTTTTTCGGGTTTCTTTTAGTTTTTTAGGGTTTCTAATGTTTTTTGGAGTTTTTTTAAATAGGTTTTTAAAGTTTTTTAGATTTTTTACTGGCTTTTCAGTTTTTTTTTGGGTTTTAGGGTCTATATATTTCTTTGGGTTGTTATGGTTTTATGGGGTTTTCAAATGTTTTATGATTTTTTACATTTTCATGGATTTTTAGTGGGTTTTGATAGTTTTTAGGGTTTTTTGTGATTTTGAGGGTTTTTTGGTTTTTAGGGTCTTTTTGAGTTTTTAGACTTTTTTTAGTTCTTTATGGTTTTATGTTCTTTTATAGTTTTAAACATTTTCATGGATTTCAGTGTTTTTAGTGATTTTAGTGGGGTTTGTAAGTTTTTATGGAGTTTTAGGGTTTTTAATGTTTTTAGGGGTTTTATGGTTTTTAGTGTATTTTAGGTTTTTTGGGGTTTTTATGTTATCATAGATTTTTAGGGGTTTTTAGGATGTTTATGGTTTTTAGGGGTTTTTGGGTTTTTAGGTATTTTGAGAGGTTTTAGGGTTTTTTCTCATTTTAGGGGTTTTAGGGTTTTCAGGGTTTTTAGAGTATTTTTGGGTTTTTAGGATTTTTTTAGTCTTATAGGGGTTTTAATGTTTTTTATAGTTTTTAAATGTTTTTAGGGGTTTTTAGGGATTTGAGAGTTTTTAGTGTTTTTTTAGGATTTTATGGTTATGAGTGTTTTTAGGGGGTTTTAATTTTTTTGTGGTTTTTATGGTTTTCTGGGGGTTTTTAGGGTTTATAGGTTTTTTATGTTTTCATTAATATTAAGGGGTTTTTTAGAATTTTAGGGTTTTTAGGATTTTTAGGTTTTTTAGGGATTTGAAGATTTTTTTGGGGTTTTCAAGGGTTTCATGGTTTTTAGGGGTTTTAGAGTTTTTTAACATTTTGATTAGTTTTAAGGGTTTTTAGATTTTTTAGTGTTTTTTTAGGTTTTTATTGGTTTTAAGGGTTTTTAAAGGTTTTTAGGGTTTTTTACATTTTCATACATTCTTAGGGTGTTTTAAGATTTCTATGGTTTTTAGGTTTTTAGTGTTTTATAGATTTGAGGATTTTTAGTGGTTTTTAGGTTTTTTAGGTTTTTTTAGGTTTTTAGGATTTAATGCTTTTATTGTCTTATTGGGTTTTTATAGGGTTTTTTTTGAATTTTTAGGGTTTTTATGATTTTTTATTGTTTTTTAATGTTTTTATGGATTTTAAACATTTTTAATGTTTTTATTGGTTTTTTGGTTTTTATGGGTTTTTAGTGTTTTTAAGGTTTTTAGGGTATTTTGGGGGTTTTAGGGTTTTTTGATTTTTTTAGGTTTTAAAGGTTTTAGAGTTTTTTAGCATTTTTAGGGGTTCTAAGGGGTTTTAAGGGTTTTAGTGGGTCTTAGTATTTTTATGGGGTTTTAGGATTTTTTTTAAGGTTTTAGGGGTTTTTTATGGTATTGCGGTGTTTTTAGGGTTTCTAGGATTTTTTACGTTTCCATATATTTTTATGGGGTTTTAACGTTTTTTATTGTTTTTTGGGGTTTTGAGGATTTTTAGGAATTTGAGGGTTTTATATGTGTTTTTAGGGGTTTTTTAGGATTTTTATGATATTAAGGGTTTTTTGGGTTTTTTGTGTTTTGAGGCGTTTTAGGGGTTTAAGGGTTTTTTGGGGTTTTTGGGGGGGGGGGGTTTGGATTTTTAGTGTCTTTTTGGGTTTTTTGGGTTTTTTGGTGTTTTTTAGGGTTTTTGAGAATTTTTATAGTTTTTTAACATTTTTAAGGGTTTTAAGGGTTTTCATAGTTTTTAGTGGGTTTTTCGATTTTTATGGGTTTTTAGTGTTTTTAAGGTTTTTTGTACTTTTTTATGGTTTTAGGGGGTTTTCAGGGTTTTTTTAGGTTTTCATGGATTTTTATGTTTTTAGGATTTTTATAGTTTTTAGGGTTTTTTGGGATTTTGATGGTTTTAGGGGTTTTCAGGGTTTTATTGGTTTTTAGGGGTTTTATGGGGTTTTAAGGGGTTTTAGGGTTTTTTTTTCAATTTTTTAGTGTTTTTAAGGTTTTTGAAGTTTTTAACATTTTTAGGGGTTTAAAGTTTTTTTAGAGATTTTATTGGTTTTAGGGATTTGGGGGGGGGGGGTTAAGGTTGTTAGGAGTTTTATGGTTTTCATTGGGTTTTCAGGGTTTTTAGGGTTTTTTATGTGTTCAAGGATTTTTAGGGGGTTTTAAGATTTTTATGGGTTCTATGGTTTTTTAAGGTTTTTTGGGTCTTTTGAGTTTTTTTTACTTTTAGGATTTTAGGGTCTTTTGGGATTTTTGGGATGTTTTTATGGGTTTTTAGAGTTTTTAGTGTTTTGAGGATCTTTATGAGGTTTTAGCAGTTTTTAAGGTTTTCAGGGGTATTTTAGGGTTTTTAAGGCTTTTACATTTTCATGGATTTTACAGGGGTTTGGGATTTTCCTTATTTTCCGGGTATTTTAGGGGTTGTCGGGATTTTGAAGGTTTCTAGGGGCTTTTAGGGTTTTTAGGGTTTTTAGGGTTTTTAGGGCCTTTTAGGTTTTTAGGGTTTTTTTAGTTTTTACGGTTTTCAAATTTTTTTAGTGTTTTTTTACATTTTTGGGATTTTTTTGGTTTTTAGAGTTTTTAGTGTTTTTTAGGCTTTTATGGGTTTTTTATGGTTTTTTATGTTTTTAGGGGTATCTATGGTTTTTATTGGTTTTTAGTGTTTTTAGGTATTTTTACGTATACATGGATTTTTCAGGGTATTTTATGTTTTTTATGTTTTTAGGTTTATTTAGGGGTTTTAGGGGTTTCAAGGGGGTTTTATGGGTTTTAGGGTTTATAAGGGTTTTAGGGTCTTTCAGGGTTTTCAGATTTTTTTTTGAGTTTTTAGTGTTTTTAAGGTTTTTGAGAGATTTTCAACATTTTTAGGGGTTTTAATGATTTTCGAGTTTTTAGTGGTTTTTAGGGTTTTTATAAGATTTTAGGGTTTTTATGGTTTTTAGGGGTTTTATGGATTTCTCTAGGCTTTCATGGTTTTTAGGGGTTTTAACATTTTCTTGTATTTTTTGGGGTTTTTAGAATTTTTATCACTTTTAGGGACATTGAAGGTAGATAGGTTTTTTAGGGGTTTTGGGGGTTTTATGGGTTTTCAGAGTTTTTAGGGTCTTTTTGGGTTTTTAGGTGGTTTTTTGAATTTTTAGGGGTTTTAAGGTCTTTTAGAGTTTTTTAACATTTTTATGGCTTTAAGGGTTTTTAGTGTTTTTAATGTTTTTAGGGTTTTTATGGGTTTTAGGGGTTTTCAAGTTTTTAGGGGGTTTTATGGTTTTTTACATTTTCATGGATTTTTAGGGACTTTTTTACGATTTTTATGGTTTTTAGGTCTTTTTAATTTTTTCATAGATTTTCAGGGGTTTTAGAGTTTTTCAGGTTCTCTTTGGTTTTTACGGTTTTTCATAGGTTTTAGAGCCTTTTTGGTTTTAGGGTATTTTTTTGTTTTTTTTTGGTTTTAAAATTTTCTTATATATTTTTAATGTTTTGAGGGGTGTTTATGGTTTTTAGGGGTTTTTAGGGATTTTAGGGATTTTACGTTTTAATGGACATTGAGTGTTTTTTTGGATTTTTATAGTGTTTTGGGGTTTTTAGGTTTTTTGGGAATTTGAGGGGTTTTAGGGTGTTTAAAGAGTTTTTAGGGGGTTTTCAAGGTTTTTAGGGTTTTTTTTGTTTTTCGGGAATTTTTTAGGTTTTGATGGTTTTAAAGGTTTTTAAGCATTTATTAACATTTTAGGGGTTTTAAGGATTTTTAGAGTTTTTACTAGTCTTTTAGGGTGTTTATGGGTTTTTAGTGTTTTTAAGGTTTTTAGGGGTTCTGTGGTTTTTTGGGGATTTTTAGGGTTTTTTATGTTTTCATGGATTCTTAGGGTTTTTTAGGTTTTTATGGTTTTTAGTGTTTTTTAGGGGTTTTAGGGACTTTTTGGGTTTTTAAGGTCTTTTGGGTTTTTAGAGTTTTCTTATGGTTTTTAAGGGTTTTATGGTTTTTATGGGTTTTCATCTTTTTTAGGGGTTTTTACGGTTTAATGGATTTTTAGGGGTTTCTTAGGATTTTTATGGGTTTTAGGGTTTTTAGGGATTCTGAGGGGTTTTAGGCTTTTTTAGGGGTTTTAAGGGTTTCAGGGGTTTCAGGGGTTTTAGGGTCTTTTCTTTTGGGTTTTTAGGGTCTTTTGGGGTTCTGGATTTTTTTCCATTTTAGGGTTTTTTTTGGGTTTTTTGAGTTTTTAACATTTTTAGGGGTTTTAAGTGTTTTTAGAGTTTTAGAGGGTTCTAGGGATTTTATAGGTTTTTAGCAGTTTTAGGGGTTTTTATTCTATTAATGGGTTTTGAGGGTTTTTAGTTTTTATGGATTTTGAGGGGTTTTAGGGTTTTCTGGGAGTTTTAGGGTTTTCAGGGATTTAGGGTGTTTTTTGGGGTTTTTTGAGTTTTTTTGGGTTTTAAGGTTTTTTAGGGTTTTTAACGATTTTTGGGGTTTAAAGGGTTTTTATTGTTTTTAGGGGTTTGGGTTTTTATGGGTTTTTTGGGTTTTTACGGTTTTGAGGGGTTTTCTGGGTTTTTTTGATCTTTTTTGTTTTCATGGATTTTTAGGGGTTTTCTAGTATTTTTATAGTTTTTAAGCTTTTTAGTGATCTTGAGGGAAAGGAAGATGCGAGGGTTGTGCTATTCCCAGTCCCCCCAAATTTATTAGAAAGAAAAAAGAGACACAACAGAAAAGGGAGGGGAGGGGTCAAACGACTCACACCCGAAAACCCCTTACAACCCACGCCAAAAAATAAAATCAAAAATTAAAAAAGAAAAGAAAAACCAAACAAGCACACCCAGGTCCAACCAGTAACCATCACCATTATCCAGCAGCATCTAGCATCCAGCAGCTCACTACCAAGAAATGACCAGCTTCCAACCTCACATACACCAGCATCCAGCACCTCCTCACCAAAACAAGCCATCACCAGCAACACATAACCATCAGCACCAGAATTACACAAGAGCCAGCAACCGGAGTTCACTTCCATACAGCAACCATCATACCAAAGCACACCAACAACCAGTAGTTTTCCGCCTTCACCATAGCTCAGCCAAATGAATCACACCGAGCAGCAGTCCGGGGAAAAACCAACCACATCCAGAGCAGACCAAATCGAACAGCCCTTCCAGCATTTGAGGCCGGTTATCCTAGCAACCTCCACCATGCCACACGTTGAAGTGCATCCAACAGTACAACAACCAACAACACAGGGTTCATCACAGCCCAGCTCACCAGCAAGCAGCAACCAGCACCATATTTTCCGAAAAGCACCGAAACCATTCACGCCTTGTAAACCAGCAGCAACACACAAACAACATCTCACATCAGCAGGCATCAAAATCAAGAACCAACACCAGAATTGATTCTCATCCAGAACAACCACAATCACAATGTAGCGAAAAATTTAATGCAAAAACCTTGAACTAAAAAATCCATCAAAGAAACCATTCACCACCAGACGGACCAGATCACAACAATACCAGAGCAAGCTGGAAATAGCGGGAGGCGACCGCTGATCCTAAGAACCAACACAAGCAAAGGTCCGAACATCTTCCATCAAACCCAAGAACCAGTTTCCACTGATAACCACGACATCCAAAATACAGAAAATATGCAGCTGCTGCGCAAAATGATAGCAAAAACCTTTATCTACACAAGATGAAGACCAGTCCGCCAGCCACCTTGGCCACCATCAGAAATCCAGATCCACAGCTCCACACACCCAATCAACGCCTTTGTGAGAAGAATATGAACCTGTAATGATAATCGCTCCTGGAGCCATCCCGATCCATCGCCGAGACCACCTTACGATCCAGATCCAGGGATCCACATCACCGTCGGATCTCCACACCTCATCAGATCCCCTCACAATCCATGCAAAGGGGCTTATGGAAGGGTTTTATGATTTTTAGGTTTTTGTAGGGGTTTTAGTTTTTTTCAGGGTTTTTTTTATCTTCTTGGGGGTTTTTGTGGTTTTTGTATTTCTACGTGTTTTAAGATTTTTTAGAGTTTTTAACGCTTTTAGTGATTTTAAGGGGTTTAGAGGTTTTACGGGGTTTTATGGGTTTTTTTAATGTTTTTAGGGTTTCTTACATTTTCATTGATTTTTATAGGTTTTTTAGGGTTTTTAGGTTTTTTATCATTTTAGGGGGTTTTAGGGGGCATTAGGGTTTTAAGGGGTTTTCAAGGTTTTTACAGCCTTTTTGGGTTTTTAAGATTTTTAGGGGTTTTAAGGTGTTTTTCTGTTTATAACTTTTTTATGGGGGTTTTCATATTTTTTAGTTGTTTTTAGGGTTTTATGGGTTTTAGGGGTTTTAAGGTTTTTATGGTATCCATGATTTTTTAGGGTTTTTATGGGTTTTTATGCTTTAATGTATTTTTATGGTTTTTTGGATTTTTATGGATTTTAGGGTTTTAGGGATTTGGGGATTTTGAAGGTTTTTAGAGTTTTTAGGGTTTTTAGGGTTTTTCGGGGTTTAGGGACTTTTGGTTTTGAGGGGTTTTTTGAGATTTTTAGGAATTTTAAGGTTTTTTTGAGTTTTTGAAAATTTTTTGTGGTTGTAATTATTTTTGGATTTTTTGTTATTTTAAGGATTATTATGGGTTTTTTTGGTGTTTTTTAGGTTTTTAGGGGTTTTATGGTTTCTAGGGGGTTTTCAGGGTCCTTAGGGTTTTTTTTACATTTTCATGGATTTGTAGGGATTTTTTGGATTTTTATGGATTTTGGGTTTTCCAGGGTTTTTAATATTTTGAGGGTTTTAGGGGTTTTCATGGGGTTTTAGGGTTTTTAGGGTCTTTTGGGTTTTATGGTTTTTTGTTAGTTTTTTGGGGTTCAAAGGATTTTTAGAGTTTCTTAACACTTTTAGGGTTTTAAGGGTTTTTATAGTTTTTAGTGGTTTCTATAGTTCTTATGATTTTTAGGGGTTTTTAAGGTTTTTAGGGGTTTTTATGGTTTGCATGGGTTTTCAGGGTTTTTATCATTTTTTACATTTTCATGGATTTTATGGGGTTTTTGGATTTTTATGTTTTGTGGGGGTTTCTTTAGTTTTTGAGGGTTTTTAGGGGCTTTCAGGCGTTTTTAGTGGTTTTCAAGGTTTTTAGGGTATTTTTAGATTTTTAGTGTTTTTTTATTTTTTAGGGTTTTATGGTTTTTTAGAGTTTTTAACGTTTTAAGGGTATTAAGGGTTTTCAGAGTTTTTAGTGGTTTTTTGGTTTTTTTTGGGTTTTTTTTGGGTTTTTTAATGTTTTAGGGTTTTTATGGTTTTCAAGAGTTTTCTAGGTATCTAGGGTGATTTACGTTTTCATGGATTGTTAGGGGTTTACTAGGATTTTTATGGTTTTTAGGGTTTTCGATATTTTAAGGGTTCTTAGGGGTTTTCAGGGTTTTTTAGGGTTTTTTGGTGTTTTTGAGTTTTTAGGGATTTGTTTGAGTTTTTTAGGGCTTTAAAGGTTTTTTTGAGTTTTCTATGTTTTTATGGGTTTAAAGGGTTTTTAGAGTTTTTATTGGTTTTTAGGGGTTTTATGGGTTTTTATAGTTTTTAATGTATTTAGGGGTTTTATGGTTTTAGTTGGTTTTTTAGGGTTTTTAGGGTTTTTACCTTTTCATGGATTTTTAGGGGGTTTAGGATTTTTATGATTTTTAGGGATTTCGTGATTCTGAGGGTTTTTAGGGGTTTTCAAATGTTTTTGTGGTTTTTATAGGTTTTTAAGGTTGTATGGTATTTGGGGGGGTTTTAGTGTTTTAAATATTTTTAACATTTTTAAGGGATTTATGGGTTTTTACATATTTTAGTTCTTTTTAGGGTTTTTATGGGTTTTTAGGTTTTTTTATGTTTTTAGGGGTTTTACGGTTTTAAAGGGATTTTCAGGGTTTTTTATATTTTCAGGTATTTTTATGTTTTTTTTTATTTTTATGGTTTTTAGGGATATTGAGTGTTTTCATGGTTATTCAAGGGTTCTAAGGGTTTGAGGGTTTTTTCAGGGGTTTTAGGGTCTTTTGGGGTTTTTAGTGTTTTTTTGATAATTTTATGGTTCTAAATACTTTTTAGAGTTTTTAACATTTTTAGGGGTTTAAAAGGTTTCTAGAGTTTTAGTGGGTTTTAGGGTTTTTATGATTTCTAAGGTTTTTAGGGGTTTTTAGGGGTATGAGGGTTTTTTTAGGTTCGTTATGGTTTTTATGTTTTCATATATTTTTAGTGGGTTTTTGCATTTTTATGTTATTTAGGATTTTAGGGTTTTTAGGGTTTTTAGGGGTTTTGGGGGAAGGGTTAGGGGTTTTTAAGGGATTTTAGGGTTTTTAGTGTCTTTTTGGTTTTTAGGATTTTTTCATTTTTTTTGCGTTTTTAGGTTTTTAGAGTTGTTAACATTTTCATAGATTTTATGGGTTTTTAGAGTTTTCAGTTGGTTTTTAGGATTTTTATCAGTTTTTTGGGGGTTTTAAGGTTCTTAGGAGTTTTATGGTTTTGAGGGGGGTTTTCTGGGTTTTTTGGGATTTTTATGATTTCATGGATTTTTAGGGGTTTTTTTTGCATTTTTATGGTTTTTTGGGGTTTTTGTTGGCTTTTAGGGGTTTTTAGGGTTATGGGGTCTTTTTTGAGTTTTTAAGGTATTTCTTAGTTTTGGGGGGTTTTAAGGTTTTTTAGATTTTTTTTATATTTTAAGGGGTTTTAAGGGTTTTTTAGAGTTTCTAGTGGTTTTTTGGGTTTTTATGGTTTTTAGGATTTTTATAGTTTTTAGGGATTTTTTGGAGTTTTTTGGGTTTTTATTGTATTTTACATTTTCAAGGATTTTTTCAGTTTTTTAGGATTTTTATGTTTTTAGGGATTTTATGTTTTTAGGGATTTCGAGGATGTGCAGGATTTTTTAGGGTTTTTGGGGTTTTTCAGGGTTTTTGATATTTTTAGGGTTTTAAAAGTTTATATAGTTTTTTAATGTTTTTATGGGTGTTAAGAATTTTTAGAGTTTTTAGTGATTTTGGGGGTTTCTATAGGTTTCAGGGTTTTTATGGTTTTTAGTGGTTTTTATGGTTTTTAGTGGTTTTGAGGGTTTTTATGGTTTTTTAGGTTTTCATAGATTTTTAGGTGGGTTTAGGATTTTTATGGTTTTTTGGATTTTTTATGGATTTTATGGATTTTGTGGGGTTTTGTGGGTTTTTTAGGGGTTCTTAGGGTTTTTGTTGTCTTCAGGATTTTTTTAGTTTTTTAAGATTTGTAAGGGTTTTTATTTTTTTTAAATGTTTTTAGTGTATTGAATGGTTTTTAGAGTTTTTAATGGTTTTTAGGTTTTTTATCGGTTTTTAGGGTTTCTTAAGGTTTTTAGGGGTTTTGTGGTTTTCATGGTTTTTTTTTGAGCTTTTAGGGTTTTTAATATATTAATCGATTTTTAGGGGGGCGGTTAGGATTTTTTATGGTTTTTAGTGTTTTTTAGGGTTTTTAATGATTTTGAGGGTTTTAGGGGTTTTCAGGGACTTTTAGGGGTTTTAGAGGTTTTTAATTTTTTTAGGGTCTTTTTGGGTTTTTTAGAGTTTTTTAGGGTTTTAAGGTTTTTTAGAGTTTTTAACATTTTAAAGGGTTTTATGGGTTTTAGAGTTTTTAGTGGTTTTATGGGTTTTTATTGTTTTTAAGGTTTTAGGGATTTTTATGGCTTTCTAGGGGTTTTCAGGTTTTTTTGGGTTTTATACATTTTCACGAATTTTTCGGGATTTTTAAGGATTTTTATGGTTTTTAGGGGTTTAAAGTTTTTTAGGGTTTTAAGGGTATTTTTGGTTTTTAGGGTTTTTTAATATTTAAGGGTATTTATGGGAGTTTTGAAACATTTTTAGGTATTTAAAGATTTTTTAGTGGTTTTTACGGCTTTTGGGGGTTTTCAGGTTATTAGGGGTTTATGGTTTTCAAGGGGTTTTTAGGTACTTTTATATTTTCATTGAATTTTAAGGGTTTTTTAGGATTTTATCAATTTAATGGATATTAGATATTTTTAGGGGTTTTAGGATTTTTATGAGTTTTTAGGGGGTTTTAGAGGTTTTTAGGGTTTTTATGGTCTTTTTGGGGGTTTTAGGGTTTTTTTGTGTTTTTGGTGGGTTTAAATGTTTTTGAGCGTTTTTTACATTTTGAGGGGTTTTAAAAGTTTTTAGATTTTATAGTGGTGTTTAGGGGTTTTATCGGTTTTTATTGTTTTTAATGTTTTTTAGGGGTTTTTATGTTTTTTAGGGTTTTAGGGTTTTTTATGTTTTCATTGATTTTGATAGGTTTTTTTAGGTTTTTATGGGTTTTGAAGGATTTTGAGGGATTTTAGGGGTTTTCAGGGTTTTTTGTGTTTTCTAAGGTTTAAATTTTTTAGAATTTTTTTAACATTTTTTGGTTTTAAGGGTTTTTAGTATTTTTTAGGGATTTTATGAGTTTTTAGGGGATTTTTAGGATTTTAGGGTTTTTTTTGGGTTTCAAAGGTTTTCATTGTTTTTAGTGGTTTTACGGTTTCATGGATTTTTGGGGGTTTTTAGGATTTTTATGGTTTTTATGGTTTTTATGGTTTTAAGGGGTTTTAGTTTTCTTAGAATTTTTTTGGGTTTTTAGGTTATTTTTGGATTTTAGGGGTTTTTCTATTTTTTTTCAGGTTTTAAGGTTTTTTATAAATTTTTAATGTTTTTAGAGATTTTAAGGGTTTTTTGAGTTTTCGGTGGTTTTTTGGGTTTTTATGGTTTTTGGGGCAAGTTAGGTGTTGGGCCAGGCTATTCCAAACCCCCCCCCCCCAATTTATTAGAAAAAAAATGAAATAGCAGACATGGGAGAGGTTGAGTCAATCCACCCGTACACAAAAAAAAGCCCCAAAAAAGAAAACAAGAAAGAAAAAGACACAAAAGATTAGACACAACAACAACCTCAACACATCTTATCCAATCAACACTAGCATCCAACAACACCAATTCCAATCACCACAGCCACAATATTCCTTCAACACCTCCCAACTAATAGTAACCAGTGTCCGGTAGCACACTCTCTAGCATCCAACGACTCCTCACCAATTAGATTCACCGCCAGCAAAATTGAACCACCAGCACCAAAATCATCAACCTCCACATCATCACGTCTCAGCCAAGCAGTAACCAGGATCCATCTCTCCAGTTTCTAACATCATCATCTCCTTCAACTCCTCTCCTGACATCAATTACCATCAATCTCCTTAATTCCCAGCAACTAGCACCTTCTAGCCAATCATCATCCAACAATCCACACCCAACAACAACGCAAGACTACCCAAACCAACACCCAGAACCAAATCACATCACCCATAACTCCTTTTTCCAATCCAGAACCAAACATCCCCTCACATAAAAACCATTAAGAAACACCAACAACAACTCACAACTAATCCATCCACAACTGGAGAAGCATACATAAAGAACAAATAAACACAGAAGTAGAGAACAACCAAACCTCAAGGGTGAAACAACTAATCTGAAGGAAAAAAATAGCAAAAATAAAGAAGCAAAACCCAAGATGAAGACTAGCATTTTTCACTCCATTGTTTCTATCCACGAGCCATCATATGCACAAGTCCATGGCTAGATGCACCCCAACAATGAATGAAACAACATGCCACAAACCTGCAAGCCCAACACAGCCCGCCAAACAATAACCAGAACTAGATGTACAAAAAAAACTCCTCCCCAACATGATTAGCTAGAATTCACCAAACCAAAAAAGGAATCTCTGAAACCCAGCACCCATAAACCCAAGAAACAACACCCTGTTGACACAAAACCAATCATCCAAGAGCAGTCGCCCCATCTGCGAGAGACTAGAAAATATCAAAACACAAGAGGGTTTTTGGGTTTTTATGGTTTTTAGGGGTTTTTATGTTTTTTCAAGGGGTTTTTAGGGGATTTATGTATTTTTAGAGTTTTAGAGTTTTTCATTGGTTTATAGGGTTATTCAGGTTTTCAAAATCTTTTTGGGTTTTTATGTTTTTTTTGAGTTTTTTAGGGGTTTTAAGGGTTTCAGTGTTTTTTTAACATTTTTAGGGTTTTAATGATTTTTAGTGTGTTTAGTTGTTTTTATGGGGGTTTAGGGATTTTTTAATGTTTTTAGGGGAATTTATAGTTTTCATTGATTTTTAGGGTTTTTTGAGGATTTTATGATTTTTGTTTTTTTTTTATATTTTTATAGATTATGAGGGTTTAGGGTTTTTTCAGAGGTTCATAGGGTTTTTTCGGGTTTTAGGGACTTTTTTTATTATAGGGTCTTTTGAATTTTTAAGGTTTTTAGGGGTTTTATGGTTTTTAGGGTTTTTTACATTTTCAATGATTTTTATGGTTTTAGGGCGGTTTAGGTATTTTGAGGATTTTTAGGCTTTTTAGAGGTTTTAAGGGGTTTTAGGGTCTTTTGGGATTTTATGTTTTTTAGGGTTTTTAGTGTTTTAAGGTTCTTTGGAGTTTTTAAAGTTTCTAGTGTTTTAAGGGTTTTTAGAATTTTTAGTGGGGTTTTATTATTTTATGGGCTTTTAGGGTTTTAAAGATTTTTAGTTTTTTATGGTTTTTAGGGGGTTTTGAATGGTTTTTAGGCCTTTTTACATTTTCATTGATTTTTAGGGGTTTGCTGGGTTTTTATGGGATTTTAGGGGTTTAATGGATTTTGAGGGGGTTTAAGGGTTTTCAAGGTTTTTTAGGATTTTTTAGGGTTTTCAGGGATTTTAGGGTTTTTTGGGGTTTTGGGGTTTTTTTGAGTTTTTTTTGAGTTTTTTTAGGTTTTTATGGATTTTTAAATTTTTTTATTGTTGTTAGGGGTTAAAGAGTTTTTAAAGTTTTTAGTGGGTTTTTTAGGTTTTTATTTGTTTTTAGAGTTTTTTATGACTGAGGGTGTTTATGGTTGTCAAGGGTTTTTTGGGTTTTTTTACATTTTCAAGGATTTTTAGGGTTTTTTTGGATTTTTATTGTTTCTTAGGTTTTGAGGGTTTTTAGGTATTTTATGGTTTTTAGGGGTTTTCAAAAGTTTTTAGATGGTGGGGATTTTCAGTGCTTTTAAGGACTT